>OY734943.1:15392414-15683414 GCA_963457585.1 Spergularia bocconei
GGATAGGACACACATCAGTAGACCTATCAAAAAGTTCGTTCCCCAACTTGGTAGCTGAACCCAGTTTGATACAACACGTCTTTTAATATCCACGATCCAGATTCACCTAGACTTGTCATGACCAACACATTTTTTTTTTTGGAATAATGACCAACACATTTTTGGGCCAACCCCATTAACACATAATTAAGACACAGTTGAGAAAATTTTAAGCTTGTCAATGAATTAGAAGAATGTAATAATCACATAACATCTCAGATTCAAATCTAAGCAATTGTAACAAAAGAAGAAGAAAAAAACGATTCGTAAATGTACATTTAAAAGAATAATGATTTATCAGCGCAAAATTGCAAGTGCTGTTAATAATACTATTTTCTTTCTTAGGCCCCAGTTTGATAGGATTGCATCACTCTGAACTGATATGATCTGATTTGAATGACTCTAAACTGATCTGATTTAACCTGATTTGATTTGAATGATCCTGATATGATATGATATGATATGATCTGGTTAGAATATCTCTGATCTTTTTAAGTCCTATCAAACAGGGCCTTAAACTTAGATATGATGATACTACTTTTAACTATTTCCAAACTAATCAATGCATATGTACTCCATGAGTGATTCTACAATGGCTACCAAGATTCGGTAGCCATTGTAAATGAAACAAATCACACCGTTCATTTTTATAGATAGATCTCAACCCTCCAAATTTTGACCAAAGAAAAAAATTAAAAAAAAAAAAAAAACAAACCCAACTCCCTCACGGCCTCACCTCATCTTTTCTCTCTCTCATCTCCCTTCCCCAACCACCTGCCGTCACCGCCCTAGCACCACCAGCAGCCTACACCCAGAGCAACCATTGCACCGGAGACCACCACCATTAGACTGGCGGCGCTCCGTCGATTACTCGTTGGTCGTCCCCTACTCCCCTCCCACCACCATAGCCCCCCTACCCTCCCACGACACCTTTTCCCTCCTCTCGGATCTCCTCTTTCCCAACCTTCGCCCCACTTATTCTCGGCGCCCCACCCAACGACAGCCACTTCTTACCTGTCCAACCACCACCTAGTAGCCTGAAATGTCGCAGCCCCCTCACAATCGTCACCACCTAAAATGTGGAGAAAAGGAGAAAATAAGGTTAGAGGGGAGGGAGTCGGCATCTCAATAGGTCGGAGTGTGGTGGCCGACGAGCGGCAGTTACAGGGGTGGTGTCTGCGGTGGTTTCGGGGAGTGGGGAGGGAGGTTGAAGAGGAGAGAGGAAATTAATCAATTATTTAAGGGGTCAAACTATTTAATGATTAGGATTTCCTTATAGCAATCAAGGGCTGTTATTCTTCCTGTTAACCATGGCTACCATCCTTTGGTAGCTATTGTAGAATTAGTACGTATAAATAAGAGTCACAAACTTAAACATCAAAAAGTTGGTTATCCTATATGAGCTCACCCGCTTTTCATGGTTAGGAACCCGTTTTTCATTTTCTTTTTACTTGTGACCCATACTAACCCATGTGTTTTATCTCAAACTTGATCCGACTCGTTGGATCAAATTTGACACCTAATTAAAATTAATACTCAAGATAAAACTAATTGATTGAGATTGATTTTTAATACGGAGGATATATTCATTGGGATATCTATGATCATGATACGACATAAATCTCCATATTGCCTTTTTTTTTTTGAGATAATTCATATTGCCTTCTTAATCAATCCCACGGATTTCTTTTTTATCTCAAACTGTAAATATGTTATAGAAAATGGCATTATCCAATAAATTGTTTGCACATAAATTATGGGAAAGATGATTAAATTGTAGAAATAAATTCAAAAAAAGATTTGATTTTTTGAGTAAATATGGCAAAGATTATACTTATAATTTTTTTGAGTAAATTGCACGAGCTGTTATATGTGTAGACACCAAATTTTGTCTCACCTTTTTTTTTATTTTCATTTTTATTAATCTATTTATATTTTCTAATTCTATTTCTATTTTCTAATTCTATTTCATTCTATTCATTTCTATTTACCTATTTCTATTCGTGTATTTGTAATTCAAACGATTTCTCAACAATTCCAATTTCACCATTTTTTCTATTATTTATATAAATTTCGAAAATTGTGTAAATAATATTAATAATATTGATTTTTATCATTTTTTATTCTAATTTCATTTATTCTTTGATTTAGTTCACCCGGTTTTCATTTTCGCGCAAACCGAGGTAAATTTGCTCGAAACGAGCCAAACACGATTTCATTTTTGTACTACTAAACCACATAGGCAATGACATCATTTTATATGTCATGCCCATGTCACTCACATTTACACTAACAAGATGCTAACAATATGCTAAGTTTTTGATTTTTGATTTATTTTTGAATTGATGACTCATGGATTCTCTCCCTTCACTACAAGAGCAAGAGACAAAAAAAAAGAGGTGAGGTGTGTGGCTTGGAAGGGCCGGCCAAAGAGGAGAGTGGAGAGCAAGTTTTGTTTTAATTTAATTCTTCAATTAAGTAGATATTTACCTCTCACATTCACTCTCATTCACTCATCTTATTCTCTTTTCTTCATCCTTAAGCAAACACTCAACATTTAACATCATTCAACACATTCACTACTCACAAAAACAAAGCAAAAAAGAGAGTGAGAGTGAGAGAGGGCCGTAGGATCATCAACCATTGAGCATCAAAGGTAGTATTTCTTCTTCCCTTCTTCTTATTGTAATTTCATTTCATTTATTTTCTCTCAAATACCTTACTAACGTTTTTCTTTGTTGAGCCTTGGTCGGTAACGATGAAAGACGTGTTTATTGAGCCGTATGGATTCGTAAGCTTGCCTCTAGGGCCTTTTGTGGCCGTTCCCTTTACTGAGGGGAACATTAGATGAGAGAGTTTTAGGAGTGGAGTGCCCATTGGTGATTTTTCTTATGTCTACTGTTTTATTGACCTTTTGTGGTGATTTGATATTTTTCACAAATTTTTCTACAATTATTTCCATGTACAAAAACTATCTACAACTCAATCCGATTTTTTGTTCTCTGAAAACTGTTTTTCAGTCTGACTTCCAAAATCCGTATAAAATCTTCCCTTTTGGTAAAATTCATGATTTTATAAACAATGCTTCTTTGGGGTCTTAAATGCAACCCTGCAAAATTTCAGATCCAAACTCAAACCAGATTATTTATGATGATTTTTGCAATAAAATGACTCAAAACTGGTCCCTGCTCCGACCAGTTGTATTCAACGAGGTTTTTCGAGTTGAAAACGACCTTTTCTGGGTATGTCTCCTTCACAAAAGTTGAAGATCAGACTCCCAAGTTTCCAGAAAGCTAAGGTTCAAAATTTTGTCATGTCTCTATCAACAGCTATGATTTTTTGAAAACAGATCCTGTTTTGCTCAGAAATCCGAATTTCAACCTTAAATTTGTTTTGTGAGTAAATGAACTTTTGGGGTCATGAAAAAATTCATGTGTGATCCCAAGATGTTCATGAACCCACCTTCAACCCAGAAAAATTTGAAGATTTGATTTGATCTTTCAAACCATTCGATTTCCATCAATTTTCTGTTTTTGGGGTTGAAAATGACAAGTTTTTCACCCAAATTAATTGTCATAATTAATTAAATGGTTAGACTTAATAAGGAGTCTAATTAGTCCACCTCATTGAGATGTCAAAATGTTAAAATTGATTTAGACTTAATTAGGAGTCTACTCAACTCAATTTATAAAAACAATTAGACTTAATAGGAAGTTTAATTGATCAACCCATTTGTTTGATGACTTTAAAACACTTAGGAAGAAGTCTAGGTGAATCAAAGTCAAGTCTACCTAAGTTGAGTCTACCTAAGTCAAGTCAATCGAGGTCAAGTCAATGAAAGTCAACCGTCGTCTAAAACCAATTCAATTACAACCAAGTCTACTAAAATCCAACTAATTATTCAAAGTCCACCCAAATACAACCAAGTCTACCAAAGTCTACTAAAATCCAACTAATTACTCAAAGTCAACCAAAGTCAACCAAAAGTCAACCAAAAGTCAACCAAAGTCAACCAAAAGTCAACCAAAGTCAACTAAAGTCGACCAAAGTCAACTAAAGTCGAACACATCTACCCAAGCCTATCAATGTCAAAGTCTTTCAAAGTCAACCCAAATCTACCCAAAAATCGACTAAAGCCAACTTCGCTTATAGGTGCAAGTCAACCGAAGTCAACCCGAGTCAATTAAAGTCAATAAGGACTAAAATTGACCCCCTTGTGTAAATAATGTGATTAATAAAACCAAAAACCCCTAAAAATATTTTCTTATTTGTAGTCGAACGTCTTTTTTCTTAGTTTTTCTAATTAAAGTTGTTTTCTCCCTTTTCCTCAACGTTTTAGGAAATTCACTTCTTTTTCCAAAACATTTTGTACATGGAAGTAAATAAACTTTCTTTGATGTGCTTTGCATGAAAAGTTTTATTTTCCCGTTCTTGTATGGACTTTGGATGGGGCCCTACCCCAACACTAGGCAAGGATTGCCAATTCGCTTATGCGCGATCATGAGGTCGATCTACATTCACCTCTACCATCTATTCCACCAACACCCCAGTGGAACACCACTTGATCGAACGTAATCGAATCGGCGATTTATTTTCCTTATATTGTTGTAGGGCCTACACGGGCAGCTCTAACGATACGGCCAATTCCACCGAGCCCAAACACACAACCCAATCCATTTTCCATTAAATCTCCCCACGATAGTCAATTCAACCTTAGTCAAACTATTGAGAGGTCTAATCTTTAAACTCGCCTTAGAGAGGTCGAGTCATCTACTTTAAGACCTCGTTCAGGAGGCATGCCTGGTTCAGGAGGCATGGTGATCATGGCGATCGCCGTCTCGACGAGAGACACATAGATGCAAGCGGAATATACCTTGCTCTATTCTACGTGGATCGACTTGACTCTAAAGTGAGTCATCTATAAAGTCTCTCAATAGTACGACTTTGAATGAAACGACTTTCTACCACTTCCAAGCGAAGTAAAACCCATCTCTAGCCCCACATTGGTGATATCCCCAGTGGAATCAACCCGATCATTTCCCCAGTGGAATGATATCTACCATGTGGATTCATCCATCCACCCTCGCGGATATTAACCGCTACCCCCCAGTGGAAAAGGCCGTTGTCGTGGGGCTGCCCGTCAGAACTACGTAGGGTTTTGATCCTCGAGTGGATTCCAATCCCACGATGAAAGGTACGTAGGGCAACTTTGGTGCTCAAACCCCCCAAGTCCATACCCAAAAGACTCGGGAAATCTTTTATAAATTCTACTTCTAAATTCTTGCATGTGAATGACAATGTGAATATATATGTTTTTCTATTTCTACCTGTTTATATGGATCTTAACGTAACCAATTCACCGAGAATCTTTAGAAGGAAATGATGTATTAGTAAGTGCCCGTCCTTAGGACGGAAGGGGAGACGAGTTCCAAATGTTCGCACCCCTTAACTAAGGCCCCGAACCCTTTTTCTCTATTTCGCAGACTAGTTTTCCAAATCAATTTGTAAATACAATAAAATGGAATTTTGCCTTAGGGCACATGGAGTCATTTTTGGTTTTAGAAAGGTTTTCCTAAAATTCTTTCATTTGTTTTCGAACTTGTGCTTTTTAAACATGTTTCGAAACCCTTCCTTGTCGGGGTAAAGACAGGGTGGCGACTCTGAGTTTTCAACGATCCAACTTCGGTTAGTTCAATAACCATTCAAACCTCAAACCATTTTTTGCGGGCGCCGCAGTCTGGCGACTCCGCTGGGGAGATTTAATTTCTTTTATTTTTTTTTTTATACAAAAAAATAAACTAAATTCCTTTTGAGGCCTTGACCTGAAAGTACATCATTTCCTTCTTTAGAATCAATGACGTGTATTGGTTGCGTAGATCCATCGCTTTTGTATATTCTTGCTCTAGCATGTATATATGTGAAATTACGTGTGTTTGGGAATGCCTGTTTGAATCCCCGGTCCGCACACACTGCACAATGATGTTGTTCTCTAGAAAAACCAAACTTAGGCCTGACACCTATCCTTACTGAGGACGGGTCAGGAATAGAAGAAAAGATTATAAAATACTTAAGAACGTAAACTTGTATCCGCGACTTATTGAGGACCGGCTATGCAAGAGCGTTCAACCCTCGGAGGGCACAATGGAGTGCGCCGAGGTCACTTGAAGAAAAATTATACCTTAATCAACCACCCTGAGTCTGAGTGTAGGACACATGGACCAACGCATGCTTGAATAGCGTCGTTACTACGTCTACATACATAGTCATTCTTGTGATTTGTCGAGTCCGAGTCTAACTCACGAGTCTTGTCTAACATAAGTGTCAAGGTTTTCCAACCGTTTTCAAAATTCAATTTTGTGTAAATACACACATTTTCTTCTTTTGTAAAAAGATTTTGTTTCAAAGAAAGTTTTGAAATAACCTTTCTTTCTTCAATACAAAACCAAATGTTTTCAAACCTAACTAACTACTAACTCTATATTCTTTTGAGAATTGCAAATAAAACTCTCAAAGTTTTTTCAAAAATGAAAATGAGGTTTTTACTTGTAAATACCTTCAAGTTTTGTAAATAAATTATTTTTTACAATCAAATCCAACCTTCACTATTTTTCTTTTGTAAAGAGAAATCATTTTTTCCACTTCCAATAAAACCTCTCTCGTTTTCAAATCGAGAAGTTCAAATCCAACGAAAATCCCAAAAAGAGAAAAATCAAACTTCAAAACAAATGTTTTTCGAAATTTAAAACGAGACGATGGTGTCTACTCAAACCTTCAACGATCTAACCAAATCTACTTCAACCAATCAAACGCGATAATAGGGTCTCCGTTTTTCAAAAGATAAAAGGGTCTTTTCAAAATCTACCTTCTCGTAGTTCACTTCCGAACTACGTCGCCCTGATTCCCGAAAGGGATACGTAGGCAGTCCTCATGGATGCGGGCACTACCCCTCAAACCTTGTCGATATACACGAGTCTGCTAATTTTGTGAATATAATCAACCTTGTACAAAGTTTTGTAAATATACACAAACTTTCTTTTTCTACCTTTGTAAATATCACAACTATTTTCCAAATACCAAAGTTTTTGAACTTGTAAATTTCAACATCAAAAAAAAAAAAACTATCAATCCAAAGATTAATAAAGGAATTCTCCCGAAACACACTTGTAAATAAGTTTTGTCGTTTCATCTCCCGCTATCAATAAAATTACGTTTCTCCCACGACCATTACTAAACCGCTTCTTTTCCTCAATTTGTAGGTCAACCCTTTGGCTTCGATCCGGGTCTAGATTAGTTCGAGCACCTACTTGTGAGTCACCAAAACCACCATCTGAAATGGCTGATGCTCAAGGGAGCAACGACAATGACAACCGGATTAACCCCCACTCCGATGCTATGAGCGAGTTGAAAGTGATGATGCAAACCATACTGGACCGTCAGGACACGGTCGAGCAAACCATTCTCAATATGCAACGTGATCACATCCTGAGGCCACCTGTCCCTTCCGAGATCGGAATACCCTTCAACTTAGGACCTCCCTCCGAGCACCAAGAGGTAGTGCCGGATAGGTTAGGGGATGAGATAAACAAGTTGAAAGACGTCTTGAAGGGTATGACCCAAGCTGAACCCTGGTTGGACATCCATGGATTAACGCTATTCCCCAAGGCTCACCTGCCCGAGGGATTCCGCAGCCCAAGTATCTCCAAGTTTAACGGAACCGGCAGCTCTACCAACTTCCTCAAATTGTATGCCGGGACCATGAGTTTACTGAAGTTAGACGAGCCGCTGATGGCTCAAATGTTTCAACAATATCTTGAGGGTGCGGCTTTGAATTGGTTTCTAGGCCTAGAGAATAGCAAGAAGTCTACTTGGTCCGATATTGTACGGGAATTCACTAACCAATATAAGTACAATGAGGAAATCGACATCACCCGAAGAGACTTGGAGACCACCTCCCAGAATTTCAATGAGACCTTCTCCGCTTTCATCACTAGGTGGAGATCTAAGGCCGCTCAAATGGTTAATAGGCCTGGGGAAGAGGAGCAAATCCAGATGGTAATCAAGAACCTCTTACCGGCTTATAGGGAGCACATGGGCTTTCAATACTTTCCATCCTTTAAGGCTTTGATAGCAACCGGGTCGTTGGTAGAGGATGCCATTAAGAAAGGTGAAATCAAGAAGACTGGATCTAACTCCAACACTAATCAAGGTCCCTATAGGTTTGGTTCCAAAAAGCCTGTAGCAAATGAGGGAGGTACCTCGGAACAGTACACGAGAGTGAATGCTGTGACGTCCAGCAATTTCTTTCAAACAAGACAGAGAAGAGAGTTTGTCCCAATCCACATGAGCTACACCCAAGCTTTTTCAAAACTGACAAAAGCCAATCTGATCAAACCTCTGACTCTTGAGCCACCTCCAAAGAACCCTTACCCTGGCTACAACCCAAATGAACATTGCAATTTCCATCAAGGTCCTGGTCACGATACAGAAAATTGTGGAGCATTGAAGCACACAATTCAAGACCTTATCGACCAAGGAAAACTTGTGGTCAACCGAAATGACAATCCTGGCATCACAAAAAACCCGCTACCAAACCACAAAGAGACAATCTCAATCAATGCAATTTCAGTGGTACCCTTGGAAGAAGATCCCATTGAGCAAATTTCCTACTTTAAGCCCTATTTCGACGAGACGATTCTGAATGAAGAGGAAGTTCCCTCAATGCAATCTATGGCCAACTCCAACGAACAACCGTTCTACCCTCCCATTCGACCCAAGGTCATTAGAGGTCTCAACCAAGATTGGGGAGCGAGTGCAAAAGCTGATGAATACACTCTCCCAGAACTGAACTTGTTCCCTAACTTCCGATATCCCAAGGGTTTCACATTCCCAACAACCGACAAGTTTACCGGAAAAGAGGATGCTCAAGTCCATCTCATCAAATTCTTCCAGAAATTGACAATCCATGGAATCTCGGAAGAAAACTTTCCACCTCTATTCGGTACAAGTCTGGACGGCCCAGCTCTGAAATGGTTCTATCACTTGAAAGCATGTTGTAGAAGCTCGTGGCCGAATTTGTGTGCTGCATTCCTCGGGTGGGCCCGATTTTATCAACGAACCGATCCAGAAAAGATAAAGTTGAAAGACATAAGCCAAGGGGCATATGAATCATTCTCAGACTATTGTTCAAGGTGGGTGCACCAAAGCAAGAAGACCTTTTCCCCACCATCCGAGAAGCAAACTCTGCTGATGATAGCCTCGGGGCTGAATCCTCGATACTTTAGCCAAATGGGGCAACTGTCTTACTCGACCATGAAAGAGATGGAGAACTATGGCTATGAGCTCGATGTCGCCGAGATGCAGAGAATGTGGGAATCAAATCAACATGATCAACCACCTCGAACTTACCGTGAAGTTTTGTGCCAAAACCCTCGGTCTACTGTGCTACCTCAACCTTTGGGACAAGCTTTTGAAGAGCTAGAGAAATGTGGGGTGATATCTCCTCTCAAGCCACCAACTCAACCATATTGTTGTGATCCCGACTGTTTGGGATTCTGCCCTTACTGCCAATGTTGTGGCCATGATGTCAACGACTGCGTGAAACTCCACCACAAAATCCAAGACCTGATTGACTCCAAGGTCATCGATCTTTGAAGCTTCATCAACCTACAACCTATCATCACCTAGAGTATTAGGAATAACGTAGGTCCATAAAGAACTGCGCGAGGCCTGAATCCCCAAGTCAATGTTCTTACAACATTTGACCCATTTTGCACTCTTTGTAATATAGTGTGGGGTTACGTAGACATCCCGCTAGCGGATGTGGCCACGGATAAAATCTTGTAAAATAAATAAAAAAAAAATTCTCTTGTACTCACAAGAACTACATCGGGCCTGATTCTCCAAATCACATGCACTTCAACACCACAAACAAGAAAGAACTTCCAAAGTTCATTCACACCTGGAGATATGTAGGCAACCCACCTTAGGGTTCGGCCCAAACTAATTATAATAAAAATATTGTCCACTTTGCAGGAACTCAACCGACTATGTCTCAAAAGGGAGACGACTCTACTCTCTTCTCTTGTACATTTTTGTATACAAATTTAAACTTCAAGTGGGAAGTGAAACGGCAAAATCCTGAATGGGGAAATTCGAACTGTCCATAACAAACAACAATCAAACAAACCAAACAAAACAAAAAATTGTTTTCTAAAAAAAAGGCACAATCGGAAACAAAGAGTTTTTCGTGTTTTGTCATTCAACCTTTTTGTGTAAATATTGATTTCATTCTTTGTTCTTTATTCCTAAGGGCAATCTCCCGAGAAGTCCTTGGAGTTGTGGTTTGAAAGTAGCTAATCCTAACCCACCACGACCCCACAAAATGACCAACACTACCAAAAGAAGCAAGAAAACCCAAACCCGCCGTGAGCGCGAGCACCCACCACCAATCCCTACCTTCCAACCCCAAACTCTACACATGATGGACAAGATGGGATATGTCTCCGGAAATGGCCTAGGAAGACAAGGCGAGGGGATCAAATGTCCAATTGAGGTCACCAACAAGCAAAACAAACACGGCCTTGGTTACAACCCTAGTGAGGAAACCTCAACAGCCACAAAAGCCAAAAAGTCATCTCTAACCCTCAATGGCCAATTCATGCTGCAGGGAGAGAGTGAACCTTACCTCGAATTCCCAGAACCCTGGTTCGACGAGAAAAAGCGAGAGAGGCTTCCGGGACTTGAGATATTCTTTGATGAGGCTTCCAATGAGAATTTGATTAGAAGTTGGTTTGTGAAAGACGAACCGGTCAAAAGGGACCAAAATTGGGTGGAGACCATGTGTGGTGAAGCGATGAAGCGCTTATTCGAGTCAGAGCTGAGTGGTAAGATAGATAACGACCCCACCACCTTGATCGAGATGACAACGGACCACGCACGAGAAGAGGAGAACGTGGAGCGCGGATCCAGGAGCGAAGCTACCGAGCTAGGCTATCCCCTAGGAAACCTCAACGCCAAACTCACTGACCAACCAAATCCTGACTCCCCTACCGACTCTGACGGCTACGAAAACGACAGTTCCTCATCCGACAATTTGTCTCTTTCTACCCAATCCGACTTTTCTGATAATGAAAACATTGTGTATAAATCAATATCCGAGTATGTTTGCATAAATGACATTGCATCTGATCATGACGCATCTTCTGACGCTGAGTCCATAGGTGTTCCTGAATCATGCATGACTCCCATGGAGGAGCCCATCATTGTAAATATAGAGTAACATGATGACGTTAGAGAAGTCAAAATAGGCTCATCCCCCTTCCCAGAAGAGAGTCTTGCATTCATTGCATTGTTAAAAAAAATACATAGATGTCTTTGCATGGTCCTACGCCGATATGCCAAGTGTCGATCAACATATTGATGTGCATCGAATTCCACTACTGCCAGAATGCAAGCCAAAGCAGCAACGACTTTGCCGAATGAAGCCTGAGGTGAGCCTCAAAGTCAAAGAAGAGATCGAGAAACATCTCAAAGCAACTTTCATGAAAGCAATCAAACACCTAGATTGGCTTGCCAACATTGTGATTATGCCAAAGAAAGGAGGAAAGGTTGAGTCTGTGTCGACTACAGAGACCTCAACGCAGCGTCGCCAAAAGATTGTCTCTCGCTGCCTGACACCGACGTCCTAGTTGATAACACCGCCGGCCATGCCATGTTATCATTCATGGACTGGTTCTCCGGGTACAACCAAGTTCTCATGCAGAACAGGACATGAACAAAACTTCATTCATCACTCCTTGGGGTACTTACTGCCATTTGGCCTGAAGAATGCCAGCGCCACCTACCAAAGAGATGCGACGACCATCTTGCACGATCTCAACCACGACACCTTCGAACTCTACGTTGATGACCTGATTTTAAAAGCGGAGACCGCTAGGGGCATCTCCGAGCATTGAGAACTTTCTTTGAAAGGATAAGAAAGCACAACTTGAGACTGAACCCGCAGAAGTGTGTATTCGGGGTAACCTCAGGCAAACTGCTTGGCTTCATTGCGAGCCAGGATGAGATCAAGGTGGATGCCGAAAAAACCAAAGCGATCATCGAATTACCGCCACCAAAGACAGAAAAAGAAATCAGAGGCTTTCTGGGTCGTATCCAGTACATCAGCCGATTCATATCTCAACTCACAACCAAATGTGAACCAATCTTCAAACTGTTGAGAAAAGGAGTCTCTAAGGAATGGAATGATGAATGTCAAAAGGCGTTCGACTCAATGAAGGAGTATCTCGCCAATCCACCAGTTTTAATGCCGCTAAGGCCAGACGAGCCATTGATCCTGTACCTCACGGTAACGGAAACTGCCATGGGGTCATTATTGGCACAATACCATCTACTACTTGAGCAAGAAATTTCTTGAGTACGAGACGAGATACTCACCACTGGAAAAAACTTGCATCTCCCTGGTGTATGCTACGAAGAAGTTGAGACACCACCTCCAAGCTCACACGACATACTTAGCCTCTGCGCTCAATCCGATCAATCATCTCTTCGATAAAGCAAAACTCAATGAAAAGCTTGCGAGGTGGCATGCTATCTTGTCTGAATTCGACATCCAATACATGAATCAGAAATCCGTAAAAGGAGGGGCAATCTCAGAAGCCCTGGCAAGAAGGCCAATTTCGGAGAATGAGTACGATGACTCTTTCCAAGACGAACGCATCCACGCCATTAAAGTACCGATATGGAAAATGTATTCCGATGGGGCTTCCAACAGATGACAACAAATCTACCAGAATTTTGGGCTAACAGGAGCCCGAACGTTTCCAACAGATGACAACAAATCTACCAGAATTTTGGGCTAACAGGAGCCCGAACTACGCATGACCTGATTTCCAACGACGGAATACGTAGGCAACCCTTCAGTGGGTCCGGTCAAAGGTTCGCGAGAAATTTTCGAATCTCGTGGACATCCATCTACCAATAAAGTTCACTAGAGCCGAAAAGATCATTAGGGATCCGGCTAAACGACCCGATAAGCAAAAAAGAAAAAAGTGAGCAAAAAAAAAAAATGAGTGATGGCTTATGCAAAAGTTAGGGTCCCGAAAAAACAGAGAGACTCAAAAAAAAAAAAAAAAAAAAAAAAAAAAAAAAAAAAAAGGTTCGGGTGAAAACGGGTCAAACCCGCAGTCGAACTACACCAACTCCTACCTCAACTTGGCTATCTGGCAATCTACCACGTTTGTCTAATTTTGTGCATCTCATTTGCATTTGGGCTAATCTATTGAGTCTTCATGCATCATTTTAGGATCATTTTAGACTCATGTGTTTAAAGGATGCATGCTTTGATCAAATTGCTATCATTCATAAAAACATACTTGGATTAAATTTCATGCACTACCATCTCATTGCAACCTATTTCATCTTTAAGTACATGAAACTTACTTGTCCACCAAGCCACGCTAACTCCACCAGTTCAACATAACGACCCTTTACTACCCCAGACATCCAACCGTGAACAATTCTAACCATCGTCTCCACCTCCGAGTAATCGATCCCCAACCTCGACCCATAGGCTAACCCATTTCAACCTTCGACCTTTTCTATTTCGATCTTTTCAACCTTGGTCTTTTTCAACCCTACCCTTTCAACCTCGACCTTTTCCGACTTTATATTTTCGACCTCCACCTCTAACTCTACCCTTCGACCTCCATCTTTTTCCAACTCCACCGTTTCAAACTCTACCCTCTTCAACCTCCACCTCTTCTAACTTCAACCCTCACCTTATCAAACCTCATCCTCCACAAGTTGAAACAACCCTTCTAGCTTGGTAGCTCAGCTCCACCGCAAAAGCTTCTAAGACGAAGAACGTCAATGGAAACCTGGTGCAAACACTAGAGACAAGATAAAGTTGCCTCGGTCGAAAAGCGTTCAACATCTCTACCGACAAAAAAAAAAAGGGGAAAGGTGAAAAGGAGGAGCTAGGTTGAAAACCCGAAAGGGCGACCTATGCCAGAAAAGGAAAGTTACTCCAGTTTGCAGCAACTTCGACCCAATTCAATCTACACCATTATCAACCCGTCAACATCAACCCGACAACTGAATTTACAATCCTCCCTTCCTTGAGAAACCCACTCAACACTGCCTAACGTCAACCCTGAGGATTGCTACTTGATCACCATGATTAATAGAGTCAAAGGAATTGGCCCTTGATCTTACTCTCAAACTCAATTTTCTTTTTTCAAAATGATAAACGTTTTTCCAAAAGTCAAACCACGACAATAAGGTCGTAAATTTACCTCAACCACAACTTCAACTCAAAAGTCAAACAACGACAATAAAGTCGTGATCTAACTTCAAATTCAATCTCAATTTCAATCTCAACCTCGATCTCAAACTCGACCTCAAAGCTCAACCTCAAACTCGATTTCAACCTCGAACATCAACCTCGACCTCAACCAATGATCAAACGGCGACGAGCCGTATTTTTGAAAACTAAATTGTTTTCGCCTCAAAACACGACAACTCAGTCGCATCCAACCAATCTACCTCAACCAAACAAACGGCGGTGAGCCGCATTTTGAAAATTAAATGGGATTTTCAAATTCAAACAATACGGTCTTCTTCCCCCCGAACCACGATGAAGTTGTAAGTCGGAATCCAAAATTTTGCGTCTTCTCATAGCGTTGGTCTTCGTTTTTCCAAAACTCGACCAACGAGGGGCAAACTGTAGACACCAAATTTTGTCTCACCTTTTTTTTTTTTTTTCATTTTTATTAATCTATTTATATTTTCTAATTCTATTTCTATTTTCTAATTCTATTTCATTCTATTCATTTCTATTTACCTATTTCTATTCGTGTATTTGTAATTCAAACGATTTCTCAACAATTCCAATTTCACCATTTTTTCTATTATTTATATAAATTTCGAAAATTGTGTAAATAATATTAATAATATTGATTTTTATCATTTTTTATTCTAATTTCATTTATTCTTTGATTTAGTTCACCCGGTTTTCATTTTCGCGCAAACCGAGGTAAATTTGCTCGAAACGAGCCAAACACGATTTCATTTTTGTACTACTAAACCACATAGGCAATGACATCATTTTATATGTCATGCCCATGTCACTCACATTTACACTAACAAGATGCTAACAATATGCTAAGTTTTTGATTTTTGATTTATTTTTGAATTGATGACTCATGGATTCTCTCCCTTCACTACAAGAGCAAGAGACAAAAAAAAAGAGGTGAGGTGTGTGGCTTGGAAGGGCCGGCCAAAGAGGAGAGTGGATAGCAAGTTTTGTTTTAATTTAATTCTTCAATTAAGTAGATATTTACCTCTCACATTCACTCTCATTCACTCATCTTATTCTCTTCTCTTCATCCTTAAGCAAACACTCAACATTTAACATCATTCAACACATTCACTACTCACAAAAACAAAGCAAAAAAGAGAGTGAGAGTGAGAGAGGGCCGGCTCCTTCACAAGCAAAGAAAAAAGAGCATTTGCTCATTTGCATTTACTTCTACATTCATTCTCATATTCTCTCATTCATTTCCACATCAAAACTCCACTTTAATTCTAATTCAACCTAATAAATGTGTAGTATTAGGGTCACCTAGCTTAGGTAAGTAAACTCAATCAATCCCACCTAGATTAAAATCAATTTAGATGTTATAGTACCCTAGCATTGGAGGATCATCAACCATTGAGCATCAAAGGTAGTATTTCTTCTTCCCTTCTTCTTATTGTAATTTCATTTCATTTATTTGCTCTCAAATACCTTACTAACGTTTTTCTTTGTTGAGCCTTGGTCGGTAACGATGAAATACGTGTTTATTGAGCCGTATGGATTCGTAAGCTTGCCTCTAGGGCCTTTTGTGGCCGTTCCCTTTACTGAGGGGAACATTAGATGAGAGAGTTTTAGGAGTGGAGTGCCGATTGGTGATTTTTCTTATGTCTACTGTTTTATTGACCTTTTGTGGTGATTTGATATTTTTCACAAATTTTTCTACAATTATTTCCATGTACAAAAACTATCTACAACTCAATCCGATTTTTTGTTCTCTGAAAACTGTTTTTCAGTCTGACTTCCAAAATCCGTATAAAATCTTCCCTTTTGGTAAAATTCATGATTTTATAAACAATGCTTCTTTGGGGTCTTAAATGCAACCCTGCAAAATTTCAGATCCAAACTCAAACCAGATTATTTATGATGATTTTTGCAATAAAATGACTCAAAACTGGTCCCTGCTCCGACCAGTTGTATTCAACGAGGTTTTTCGAGTTGAAAACGACCTTTTCTGGGTATGTCTCCTTCACAAAAGTTGAAGATCAGACTCCCAAGTTTCCAGAAAGCTAAGGTTCAAAATTTTGTCATGTCTCTATCAACAGCTATGATTTTTTGAAAACAGATCCTGTTTTGCTCAGAAATCCGAATTTCAACCTTAAATTTGTTTTGTGAGTAAATGAACTTTTGGGGTCATGAAAAAATTCATGTGTGATCCCAAGATGTTCATGAACCCACCTTCAACCCAGAAAAATTTGAAGATTTGATTTGATCTTTCAAACCATTCGATTTCCATCAATTTTCTGTTTTTGGGGTTGAAAATGACAAGTTTTTCACCCAAATTAATTGTCATAATTAATTAAATGGTTAGACTTAATAAGGAGTCTAATTAGTCCACCTCATTGAGATGTCAAAATGTTAAAATTGATTTAGACTTAATTAGGAGTCTACTCAACTCAATTTATAAAAACAATTAGACTTAATAGGAAGTTTAATTGATCAACCCATTTGTTTGATGACTTTAAAACACTTAGGAAGAAGTCTAGGTGAATCAAAGTCAAGTCTACCTAAGTTGAGTCTACCTAAGTCAAGTCAATCGAGGTCAAGTCAATGAAAGTCAACCGTCGTCTAAAACCAATTCAATTACAACCAAGTCTACTAAAATCCAACTAATTATTCAAAGTCCACCCAAATACAACCAAGTCTACCAAAGTCTACTAAAATCCAACTAATTACTCAAAGTCAACCAAAGTCAACCAAAAGTCAACCAAAAGTCAACCAAAGTCAACCAAAAGTCAACCAAAGTCAACTAAAGTCGACCAAAGTCAACTAAAGTCGAACACATCTACCCAAGCCTATCAATGTCAAAGTCTTTCAAAGTCAACCCAAATCTACCCAAAAATCGACTAAAGCCAACTTCGCTTATAGGTGCAAGTCAACCGAAGTCAACCCGAGTCAATTAAAGTCAATAAGGACTAAAATTGACCCCCTTGTGTAAATAATGTGATTAATAAAACCAAAAACCCCTAAAAATATTTTCTTATTTGTAGTCGAACGTCTTTTTTCTTAGTTTTTCTAATTAAAGTTGTTTTCTCCCTTTTCCTCAACGTTTTAGGAAATTCACTTCTTTTTCCAAAACATTTTGTACATGGAAGTAAATAAACTTTCTTTGATGTGCTTTGCATGAAAAGTTTTATTTTCCCGTTCTTGTATGGACTTTGGATGGGGCCCTACCCCAACACTAGGCAAGGATTGCCAATTCGCTTATGCGCGATCATGAGGTCGATCTACATTCACCTCTACCATCTATTCCACCAACACCCCAGTGGAACACCACTTGATCGAACGTAATCGAATCGGCGATTTATTTTCCTTATATTGTTGTAGGGCCTACACGGGCAGCTCTAACGATACGGCCAATTCCACCGAGCCCAAACACACAACCCAATCCATTTTCCATTAAATCTCCCCACGATAGTCAATTCAACCTTAGTCAAACTATTGAGAGGTCTAATCTTTAAACTCGCCTTAGAGAGGTCGAGTCATCTACTTTAAGACCTCGTTCAGGAGGCATGCCTGGTTCAGGAGGCATGGTGATCATGGCGATCGCCGTCTCGACGAGAGACACATAGATGCAAGCGGAATATACCTTGCTCTATTCTACGTGGATCGACTTGACTCTAAAGTGAGTCATCTATAAAGTCTCTCAATAGTACGACTTTGAATGAAACGACTTTCTACCACTTCCAAGCGAAGTAAAACCCATCTCTAGCCCCACATTGGTGATATCCCCAGTGGAATCAACCCGATCATTTCCCCAGTGGAATGATATCTACCATGTGGATTCATCCATCCACCCTCGCGGATATTAACCGCTACCCCCCAGTGGAAAAGGCCGTTGTCGTGGGGCTGCCCGTCAGAACTACGTAGGGTTTTGATCCTCGAGTGGATTCCAATCCCACGATGAAAGGTACGTAGGGCAACTTTGGTGCTCAAACCCCCCAAGTCCGTACCCAAAAGACTCGGGAAATCTTTTATAAATTCTACTTCTAAATTCTTGCATGTGAATGACAATGTGAATATATATGTTTTTCTATTTCTACCTGTTTATATGGATCTTAACGTAACCAATTCACCGAGAATCTTTAGAAGGAAATGATGTATTAGTAAGTGCCCGTCCTTAGGACGGAAGGGGAGACGAGTTCCAAATGTTCGCACCCCTTAACTAAGGCCCCGAACCCTTTTTCTCTATTTCGCAGACTAGTTTTCCAAATCAATTTGTAAATACAATAAAATGGAATTTTGCCTTAGGGCACATGGAGTCATTTTTGGTTTTAGAAAGGTTTTCCAAAAATTCTTTCATTTGTTTTCGAACTTGTGCTTTTTAAACATGTTTCGAAACCCTTCCTTGTCGGGGTAAAGACAGGGTGGCGACTCTGAGTTTTCAACGATCCAACTTCGGTTAGTTCAATAACCATTCAAACCTCAAACCATTTTTTGCGGGCGCCGCAATATGATATATACCTAAAAAAAAATATCTTTTTTTGTCAAATTTTAGTTTTAATTTTTTTTTTATTAGTCAGGTTACATGTGTACAAAAATTTTTAGAAAGTAAGAAGCAACTACGTTAGGCCTGTCATAAGTTTAACTCATATAGTAAATCGTCGGGATCAACTCATTTCGGGGTAATTGATAAACATGTTTTTTTTATGACCTGTATCCCATATAGACCTGAAACCATTTCGGCGGCATATTTTTGGGTGACACCTGGCCTAAGTTGTAGACCCGGCTTGACCCTTCACCAAGACATAATTAAGATTATTTAACCCAAAAAAGTTAGGCCAGGTTTCACCCAAAAATATGCCGCCGAAATGGGTTAAGAATAAACCTGTAAAACAGGTCGGGCGGGCGGGTTTCGGGTTCGGGTCAATACGGGTCGGGTCAATACGGGTTCAGGTAGGGTTACGGGTGACCAGCGGGTCGATAATACATATTCGCGCCTTTTTTATCGGTAAATTTTAACATGTAAATATTATTTTGTTCTTATTTTCCAAAAACTTATATATTATATTATATAATAATAATAATTGCATTATATGTATGCTTTATATGTCTTAAAAGAAAATTTAATTAATATTTATTTACTATTAATTGTTTTATGTTTGATCCAACGGGTTGACCCACTCGGGTCGGGTCTTGACTCTGACATTTCGGGTCATTTCGGGTTTCGGGTTCTTTTCGGGTTCGAGTTGAAAAAGTCCGGGTTTTTCGGGTTATTTTCGGGTCGGATCTCGGGCGGTTTTTCGGGTGGGTCAGAAACTTACAGGTCTAGTTAAGAGTGTTTTGAGCTTCTGTAATACTACCAGTCCTTGTGATAAGATCATTCTTTACTTTCATTATAGCTTTCCAGCTTTTAGAGTCATGCTATCTGGCTTCCCTCTCCCAAATGCTAGAGTGATTAAGTATATACTTGGATACCCACTTCCACCAGATACTCTCTGCATTTCCTTGAAGCTTCCATAGTCATTTTGCAATCAAAGCTTTGTTTCAATCTTCAACAATCCTAATATCCAGCCCTCCTTCACTCCTCAGCACACATGAGCTTCTCTAGCCCTTAAAAATCATCTTCATGTGCTCAGGCTCCACAATCCAAACAAAGTTCCTTCACAACTTGTTTATTTCCTTAGTGATGCCTGCTGGTAAAATAACACAGCTACAGTAGAAATTCTGAATTTCGAATATCAGTGAGTTGATCGGTTGTAGTTTTCCAGAGTAGGATAACATTTTTGTAGACCAATGTGTGAGTTCGCTCTTGATTTTGCTCAGAAGGGGACTATACATGTCATAATAGAGTTTGGCAGAGTTCAAAGGAGTCCCTAATAAGTATCTAAAAGTGAAAGAGCCTTCTTTAAAACCTGTGAAATCCATAATTTTTTGTCTCAAATCACCTGTGATGCCTCCCATATGGATTTCACTCTTTGTTGGATTAGCATGTAAACCAGACCAGCTTGCAAACTCCTTCACAAAATCTGCAGCAGCTCTTATAGAGAGTATGTCTCCTCTGGTAAAGATCATAAGGTCATCTGCAAATACCAGATGGGTGAGCTTAATCCTGACACATTTAGGGTGGTAAGTGAACCTGGAGTATGATTCATGTGCCTTAGTTTCCTTGAAAGAATTTTCATACACATCACAAAGATGTAGGGAGAAAGAGGGTCACCTTGCCTTATTCCACATTCCCCCTGAAAGAAGCCATGGCTGTTCCCATCAATCCTTAAAGTATACCATGGAGTTGTGATGCAAGCAATGATCCAATCAATAAACTCAGAGGGGAAGTTATAGATGATCAGACCTTGCTTAATAAAGTCCCAATTAAGAGAATCAAATGCCTTCCTTATGTCAACCTTAAATAAGCATCTCTTGGAGATATTTTTCTGATTATATCCCTTAACCAAGTACTGACACATAGCAACATTGTCAAAAAGAATCCTTCGTGAGGTAAAAGCAACATGCTCATCACCTATAATGGTGGGGAGGCCAGGATTGTTTTGAGTCTGTTTGCAAGTATCTTTGTGATCATCTTGTAAATTGTGGAGCATCAAGCTATAGGTATGAAGTCCAGCACAGAGCTAGCATTCTCTTTCTTTGGAATCAAGGTGATGACAGTAGTATTTGTTTGTTTCAGCATTTTCTCTTGAAAAAGTTTAGAATAGCTTTGCAGACATCAGGGCCAACAATATCACAAGAGTCCTTAAAGAAACCTGAGGAAAAACCATTAGGGCTTCGACTTTTATTGGATCCAATACTCATCAAAGTTGTTTTAATTTCCTCCACTATGACTGGTGTAATCAAATTCCACCTTTCAGATTTAGAAATAGTAGCTCCCTTAATCTCCCTGGAATCCATTGGATCAATTTCATGTGTTTCACCTAGTAGTGTGCTGTAATATTGGATAAAAGCATCTATAGTCCCCTTCTGCTCATTTTGAACATTCTCATTCATGTCAGTAATTGAACCTACGTAACCCTTGTGCTTCCTTTCTGCTATCTTAGAATAAAAGTATCTGGTGCTGCAGTATGATTCCTTAAGATGAGTGATCTTAGCTCTTTGTGAGAGCATACTTATCTCAGCCTTTTTCAGCTTGCAGTACTTGTCTTTTAGACTTTTAGCTTCAGTAAGTAGTTCAACATTCATAGGATCACATTGTATCAGTTGCTGACAGTTTAGGAGAGCCTTCTTAGCTTCATTGACTCTGATTTTGAGGCTAGAGAAGTGTCTTTTATGAAAGTCATTATGAGCATGCTTGACTTTCTTCAGTTTTCCAAAAGCTCTGAACATAGGAGTGCCTCCTAATGGTACTTCCCAAGCTTCTGTTACTGTTGGTCTAAAATCTTCATTCTCAGCCCAGCAGTTTAGGTATTTAAACCTTTTTATGACAGGGTTATCAGCAAGGAGATGTACCATTATGGGAGAGTGATCAGACACTCCAGGGCCAAGAATTTCTGCAACTGAATCAGGGTAGTCATGTATCCATTGCTCATTGACAAGTGATCTGTCTAGTTTAGACCAAACCCTGTCATTTCCATCTTGACTATTAGTCCAAGTATACTCCCCACCTTGAGAATTCATGTCTTGAAGACCACAATTCAAGATGCAATCATTAGATTCCTCCATTTCTTCAAAGCAGGGTTGATGTTTGCTAATTTTTCTGATAATGTTATAATCACCCATAAGAATCCAAGCTTCTTTTATTCTTCTGCTAAGTCCTACCAGATTCTCCCACAAGTTCAATCTGCTTTACATGGAATTACTTCCATATACCATTGTCAAATAGATTGTAGTATGGGAGGTAATGTGTCTTACTCTACAGTGGATGAATTGTTCATGATACTCAAAATCATCCACTATGACAATTTGTGGTTTCCAAACCAGCCAAATTCTGCCATTGTAATGCTGAGCATAGTTATGAGTAACCTTAGCTTGTAACTACTAAACTTTGCTTTCACTATTGAATCAGCCTTACTAACCTTGACTCTTGTCTCCAAAATCCCAAGAATATCCAACTTCCTGCTAGCCAGGTGGTTCACCTCCTGTTGTTTTAGGGGCTCATTAAGCCCCCTTATGTTCCATGAGCAGATATTCATTTAGACAAGATGTCAGGAGGGACATTCCTATCTAAATTGCCATCACCTATTTGTTGCTCAAAATGTTTCTCAAGAATAATTACTGCTGGTATGCCCAAACTTAATCCTTGAGCAAATTCGGATCCCTGAGATATTATGTTGCCAGTTTTCCTTATTGATCTTCTTTGTGATTTGCTGAGAACTGTCTTAAACTCCATGTCATCTAATAAATCAGGTGGTGGTGGGGGGAGGGGTGTCAATGATTCTTTGTTTGGTGAGGCTCCACTTGTGACTTATTTTGTTCCTCCTCAGTACCCTGATTTACCTTCACACTCTCAGCCAGCTCTCCCTTAGAAGCTTTTTCCATAGGTCTATAAATCTTGGCAGGCATTGGTTTAACAGTTTTAGCAGGTTTACCCTTGTTGTACTTGCATTGGTATGCCAAATGTCCCAATTTTTTACAACATTTGCAGTGGTATGGCACCCATTCGTAGTCAATCCTCTGTGTAATTTGCCCAGAAGGTGTGTTCAGTGTTACAACCTGAGGTAGGTCCTTTGAAACATCAGCTTCTACCAGAATTCGGGCAAAGTTTAGCCTATCCTGCACTGTGGTTGTGTGATCAGCATAGAGAGGTTTCCCTACTTTGCTAGCCAATTTTGTAATACCCCAAATTTCAGAGGAAGTTATTAAGAGATTAAAAAGGCTCATATGATGTGCTTAAAAGGATTGATAGTGCTACTCATACCAACAAAGTCGACTTTCCTTTTAGGAAGCCCATGTGATAAGAACTCCACAGTTAAGCGTGCTTGATTGGAAGCAATTTCAGGATGGGTGACCTCCTGGGAAGTTTCCCAGAGTGCGCATAAGTGAGGTCAAAATGCGAGGAAAGGGCCCGTGTTGGTCTGTGAGGTCAGCCCACAGCCTGGCAAGCTGCCATAGGTGACTACTTCCGGCTCAGTCGATGAGTCGGGGTGTTACAAATGGTATTAGAGCAACCCTGCGACCGCGTGTTGGTCCTGTGGTCAGGAGAGCCCAGGTCAGCAGCCTAGCGGGGGAAAGATCCCGGAGTTGGACTATGGTTGGCTGCCAGGCGCAACGAGGACGTTGCGATCTTAAGAGGGGGTGAGTGTAATACCCCAAATTTCAGAGGAAGTTATTAAGAGATTAAAAAGGCTCATATGATGTGCTTAAAAGGATTGATAGTGCTACTCATACCAACAAAGTCGACTTTCCTTTTAGGAAGCCCATGTGATAAGAACTCCACAGTTAAGCGTGCTTGACTGGGAGCAATTTCAGGATGGGTGACCTCCTGAGAAGTTTCCCAGGGTGCGCATGAGTGAGGTCAAAATGCGCCGAAAGGACCCGTGTTGGTCTGTGAGGTCAGCCCACAGCCTGGCAAGCTGCCATAGGTGACTACTTCCGGCTCAGTCGATGAGTCGGGGTGTTACAAATTTGCTGAGCGCAGTTTTAGACTAGAAACAAGGCTCCAAATATGGTAACAAAATCCAAATTGGCACATAAGAAACCTTATCCAATTCCTGGGAAAATTGTGGTGCCCATTTTTTCAGGATAATGATATTATTGCCCATTTTCCAAGGCCCACCCTTCAAAACTTCATCCATACTCTCTTGATCATCAAACCTAAAGGTAAACCACCCCTTCCGATAGTATTGCACCTTAGGTTTAGAGCTCCAAAGTTTCTGAACAAATCCCTGAACAGCCTGAATTGAAGGTTTAGCTCCCAAAATGTTTCGTACCAGGGTGAATTTCCAGAGCAGGAGTTCAGGTTCAGTAGCTATGTCATCCTCTGTAATTTCTACTTCATCAGAATCTATCCTGACCAGTTTCAATGAACTCCAATTTCATGCCAAGCTTAGATTTTTTTGTTATTACATCCTTCCAGTTTGATTGGGTTTTGGTTCTAGTGTTTTCAGAGATACCTTCATTCATGCCAGTTACCCTTGAGTCTACAATCAAAGGAGATGATTGAGGGTTACCTGAATAACTATTGGCTTTGGTGGCCGTAGGTGTTTTCCCTGATCCTAACCCAGAATTCGTTATGGCTTGATCAATCATGGTGTTCAGGAGCACAGGTTGACGAATGTTCGTCTGGGTTTGTGTTTCCTCACTCCATCCTTCACCATTTTCTCTGATTCCAGTACCATCTTCTTCGTCTTTCTCTTTTGGTTGTTCCTGACTCTTTTCAGTCTCCCTCGCTTGCTTTTTCTCTCTCCGTTAGCCATGTTTCAAGCTCCGAAGGTTGTACGGATAGCTTGGAGAATAAGTCTCTTCTTAAAACATCACTTTTTTTCCCACAGGGAATTTTTTAAAAAACTTATCATCATGCTGATTATTATTTTGTATGAAGTAAAATATCATATGTTGGAATAGTACACTTTCTTAATATACGGTGTAACAAATTATAAACATGATTTACGAAATAAATATTTTCTTTTTTTTAGGAGAAGAAAATTCATTCATAATAATTAGCCATACGACATCTACAACGAGTATTGAAATTATCACAATACAACGGTACCATCAAATAAAACTCAAACCTCCACAAAACTACGATCATTATGTTAGATGACTCGTTATCCTAAAACCCTCTATAATAATGCTGCTTCATGATACATACAGCTTGACCCGAGGGGGCCTATTGATCTCTTGTAGTTTGTCAAATGATGAGCTGATCCGCTAGCAAGTAGAAGAAAATTCAGCATCCATCTCAACGACATGGCAAAATAAATAAACATCAGATACTCGTAGAAATCTCGCAAATCTCGGGGTATAGATCACCTATATGGTGGTAGAGATACCCCTTCGAGGAGGTATAAACGAGTTATTATCGATAATAACTAGTGATAACTAATTGATTAGGGTGAAAATAACAAGAACTTTGGTAGGGTGGTAGCCCCTAGATTGAGATTTAGAGGCTAGGGTTTTTGAGAGAGAGGGAGAGAAAGAGGGAGAGAGAGACTAGAATTGATCGAATTAATGTAAATAAAATTTGAGAACTTTTTCTTAATGTAAAAGTAGATTGCAAAATTTGAGTACTTTTTAGTGGCCAAGATATGTTGTAGAATCCTATTAGCCTACATTTTGGCTTTATTTTATTTTATTTCCTTGAAAAGAGGTATGAAGAAATCATATAATTGAAATTTTTCAGCACTCGGTATGTAATTCTCATCAATTGTGTGGAGTTGACGCGAATTATGAAGGGTATTTTCTTAAAAAAATTTGTTCACTCCCGTTAAACGTCTTGCTATATGCATACATGATTTTTTTTGTTTTTTTTTTTTTGTTTTTGAATTCTTTCACACAACTCACTTGGACGGATGGTGATGCTTACAAAGAAAACTTTTATGAGACACTTCTTTCATATATATGCGAAAAAATAGGGTACTCAAAAATTTTAAAAAAAAGTTAATATCCTTAACTATCATTATATTTCATTAGTAATTAGCTGAGATTTGCATCTCCTTGTTGATTTACTCTACTATAAAAAAAAAAGTAGGCATGATAGTAGCCGTACAATGGGCTCCAGTGTACATAATGTACAAAGAATGATAAGAAACTCCAATAGTTTTGTTTTTAAGTTCAAAGACCTCTAAATTGGTGAATCTTATTGTCGTCGTTCTATTCTAGTAAATGCGTTTGCAATCGCACATTCTAATTCCATTAATTGCACAGACTACACGCATAAAATGCAAAATTATAAACAAAAAGAACATTCTATGGCCATTATTGGTCATTCTTCAAATTCTCGTTAGTTAGCTTCCCCGATTCATTACACGGACTAATGAACACCCTTCTTAACCAAACAAAATTGCCAAGAGCTATCTCATACCCTAATTCCTTCAAGTTCCTTCTGAATTCGTCCTCTGATTGCCTCTACTTCTGACATCATCATGATCATCTTGTTTTATGATCCTAATTTAAACGGAGTTTTATGATTACTAAAATAGAATAATAAAAATGAGTAATTATGAAAAAGTAACATAAATCAAAGTAGTAATTACTCATTTGATCACATAGCAATAAGCAAGCATAAGCTAAGGTTTGAGTTTTAAGTAATCAAATCTGCTTTTATTCACCAACAAAGAAAAATGTAACATCCTAAGTGATATAGCTGGGCATGGGTGTTACTACACATGGACTAACAACCAGGAGGGGGAAACAATGAATTGCAGTAAGCTTGATAGAGCTCTAGTAAATGCTGCTTGGATTTCAAAAATCCTAACATCTTTTGTTGAGTTCTTACCTTTAGGTCTTTCTGACCATTCTCATGTAATGGTAAGAGTACTAAAGGAATTCAAACCTAGGAAAGCTTTCAGGTATCTCAATTGCTGGTCTACTCATAGTGACTACAATAGAGTTCTCAAAAATGCTCGGGATCAAAGGGTGGAAGGAAAGAGGATGCAGGTATTATTTCACAAATTGAGGAATGTGAAGCATGCTCTTACTGATCTAAACAAGGCTAATTTCTCAAATCTCTCCAAAAGAGTTGAGGACGTGAAGAATGAATTGTTCAGGAAGCAAAAGAAATTATGATTGAGAAAAGGTGAATCCACAAATATTTCGAACAACTCAAGTGCACAAAATTTTTTTCGGATTCACAAAATTAATGCATATGAGAAATCACTAGGCTTATCTACCGCAAGTAGCTAGATTATTTTCTCAAAATAAGGGTAGTGTTCATATAAACATTATTAGGGCATTTATCAATAGACCAAACTTCTTACACCACCACTAGAGTTCCACTAGCCATATAGACTTCACAACGACCACATCTAGGGCATTTTACTATATATATTCGTCAACTCATTTGACATTATTGTATAGACACATAAAGCCCATACGAAAAAGACACAAATCTCGCAAAATATAAACAACACAAATTGAGCTCGCACAAGTCTCGCAATTTAAAAACACAACACAAATTGAGCTCTTGTAATTGATCCATCACTTGAAAACAAAAACACAACAATGTATCTACTTTATCCCAGATGTTCGTGTGATCTACTAGTAAGACCGTTTACCACATCACAAGATAATAATCGAGGAAGTATCAAACTCACGTTATACAAGAGAAGAAGTGCACTTTGACTTCTAAACACAATAGTGTGTCAACAAATACAAGATGTGGCCTTATTACGAACTACTGGATGCGTTAAGATCAAAAAGTAAGGAAAAGTATCTCACGTAGAAGTCATTAAAGGATTGCGGCCACAAATCTCACTAAATGTACAGCACCCACTAGTGTACCAATTAGCCTTCTAGGCCGCCCCTGACAATCCTCACACTCATTATTTGAACTAACACCCCACATCCGTTCTCACCGTAACCGTCACATAGTGTTAACGCTCGACCACTCTGAGCGGATTCAACTATCCCAATTCGTACGGTCCACTATGCCAATATTTGATCTCAATTACAAATATAATCATGTAACCGAATAATTTCACAAGTGCCAAACAAGAAATTTTGACAAATAATAGAGTCCTACGATTTTAAATGAACTTTAAAGATTATTGGCACATCAAATAGAAATTTTCACCTGATAACATGACTACATTTTAGGCCCAAAATTGATTTAGACAAAGTTAGATAACGTACCTCAGCAGGTCCGGCTCGGAGATTTTGGGGGCCCTAGGCGAACCCTTGATAGGGGGCCCTATGTCCTATAAAATCGCTCAATCAAGAATAACAAAAATGGAAGTTGGAAGGGCGGTTTCGCTACAACATTAAAAAAAAGGCCACAATATATGGATGTTGGGGCTAGTAGGTTTTGAACCCTCGACATAGGGTAAATACATAGCAAAGTTTTGACCACTGGGCTATAACCATCCAGATGATTATGTTTAGACTTTATTTTAGATATACCGACCCTGTACCTCAGATCATCATATAATACCACATATCTCTTTTTATCACAAAGGTGCAGAGGACATGGTTTCACGTTCCGGGCTGTGACACTTACGTAATTGTATGATGCGGCATTTAGACCTCTCTTTGATATCGGTTTTCGTTGAGAGATGGCAGCCGGACACAAACACCTTCCACTTGCCCTTTGGAGAGATGACCATCCTCTTGCACGACGTGTACTATATTCTCCGACTACCTGTAGAGGGGGAAGTACTTAGTGGCAGTGGATCGCCTGATCAATTTAAGGCTGACATGTGCGAGCTCCTAGGTCGGACCCCGGACGAGTTGAAAGAGCCGGCAGATAGTGAAAGCGGTCGGAAGGCTCCGTGGTACAAGTCTGGTGGTGTCTTGTCGGAGTACATTATGCCTATGGTAAGGAAGGGTCGGCATCCTGATGTTGAGGTGCAGGGTTACCTGTTGTATTTGCTTAGCACAACACTATTTGTTGACAAAAGCGGAGACCGAGTCCGTGCAGCTAATTATCTGTTCTTGAAGGAGCCTGAACGAGTCGGGAGTTACGCTTGGGGTGCAGGCACTCTTGCGTATCTGTATAGGCAACTTGGTATAGCATCACGAGCCGATGCAAATGGCATATCTGGTTGTCTTTCATTGTTGCAGGCTTGGATTTACGAGTACTTCCCATCTTTACGGCCGACAAGATGTGAGGGACGGTTACTCCTAGACAACTAGCCACGTTCACTGGATGTGGGATACACGCGGTGGAGCTGGTGTTAACAGCGTTGAACGGCTGAGGCAGTATAGGGTTGCGCTAGATAACTTGAAGGCGGATGAGATTATGTGGCTACCTTACGGTAAGGCCCCTGCCCAAAGGGTTGCCCGTTCCCTATTCACTGGAGTGATTCGGTTTGCGGATGTTGGCGAGTTTTATGGCCCAGCACGATGCATTAGACAGTTTGTGTATTTGCAGGTTATCTCAAAATCCCCGACACCCCCTAGCGTTGCGTACCGCCCGGCAGCTCCTCAATTTTATGATGTGAGATTTCCTGACTTGTTTGATCACTTGTGGCGGAACTTGGAGTGCCATATGTTGTCTTTAGATGTAATCTCTAAGGTGGCAGAGCTTATGCACTCCGTAGAAGAAGATTACCTTCGTTGGTTCTTGAGAATCTCACACCCCGTGGTTGTGAACCCGGTTGTAGCGGCATTGATGATGAAAAATCAAAAATTTGTTGCGTCAGACTCGGTAAAATTCTGTCTTGTAGTACTTTGATTTTGTTTGGTATTTTACATTAACAAAGTCACAATGTTAACCCGGTTATTGTTGTTGCAGCAAGCGAAGGAAATTATTCGGAGACTTGCTCCTATATTTGAGTCGGTACCATCTCCAGCGTGCAGCCAATGTGAAGCGTATTCTAGGGTGATTAATGAAGTTCGTCCGCTGTATGAGGAATACAAACGAGATGGACCTAGGAGGCCTGCTCCAAGGTGAAATTGAGGCGAGATGGGCCTAATTTGAAGTTGAGGCAAGACGGGCCGGCCATAGGAGAGGTGAGGCGAAATTGGCCCAGTTAAAAAGAATAGTTGTCAAAGTAGTATGTGAAATTTTCAAACATTTCTTGATTCTATGTGCTCTCCCTCCATATTGATTGTAAACAAATTATTTGAATTCAGAATGTTTATATTTTTGTAACTTGTTACTTAACTCGACTTTTATATGAAAGTTTGATTTCACGGTAAGCAAGTGAGATAACTTTACTTTTAACGTTTATTAAGTATTCGAACAAGAATATTTTAATTCCAATAAGCAGATTTTGATTCCAATTAGTAGATTTTGATTCCACCAATCAACAATTTGAAGTTGAGGCTAAATATTGTCACGGTAAGAAAGTTTGATAACTTAACTTATAACCTTTAGTAAGTATTTGAAAAGGAATATTTTGATTCTAAGAAGCATATTTTGATTCCACCAACAACAATTTGATTTACATAACATTAATTGATCATTACTAGATCACTTGGATTAGTCGTACAAGGTTAACTGATCACATATTCCTAAGTAGATTACCCGGGTTAGTCGTACAAGGTCAATTGATCACATTATCCTAACTAGATTACTCTGGTTAGTCTTATCAGGTTAACAGATCACATATTCCTAAGTAGATTACTCGAGTTAGTCGTACAAGGTCAATTGATCACATTTTCCAAACTAGATTACTCGGGTTAGTCATTTAATGTCAATTGATCACATATCCTAACTAGATTACTCAGGTTAGTCGTACAAGGTCAACTGATCACATTTTCCTAACTAGATCACTCGGGTTAGTCTTATAAGGTCAAGTGATCACATTATCCTAACTAGATCACTCGGGTTAGTTTTATAAGGTTAATGGATCACATTATCCTAACTAGATTACTCGGGTTAGTCGTACAAGGTCAAAAGATCACATTTTCCTAACTAGATCACTCGGTTAGTCATATAAGGTCAATTGATCACATATTCCTAACTAGATTACCCGGGTTAGTCGTACAAGGTCAATTGATCACATTCTCCTAACTAGATTACTCGGGTTAGTCATATAAGGTCAATTGATCACATATCCTAACTAGATTACTCGGGTTAGTCGTACAAGGTCAACAGATCACATTTTCCTAACTAGATCACTCGGGTTAGTCATATAAGGTCAATTGATCACATATCCTAACTAGATTACTCGGGTTAGTCATTTAATGTCAATTGATCACATATCCTAACTAGATTACTTGGGTTAGTCAATATAGGTTTGGATACAAATATGTCTATTCAAAGTACAAAGTACGTTGTGAATGACTATCCTTATTTGGGAATCGTTATTGCATGTCTATTCACCTAGAAGTAATATATGCGAATTAGTAATAGCAGTTGTGAATAGTTTTTGCAACTTTATTATATTTTTAGTACGAGCATAACGCAGAAACTTATAATCGTAAACTCATCCTAGTTTACGATTATACCTTTACGTGTTATCGAATTTGAAGTTCTCCTAGTTTAGGATATAGATTTTGAAGTTATCCTAGTTGACGATTATACCCTTACGTGTTATCGATTTTGGTGGGAAATATTCAAATTGAGATGTACTTTATGTCATATCTTGCCGATATTCCTCCTCTCATGTCCCGTCGTGCCCATTTCCCCGAACAACTCACTCCTCACAACCCTCTACTACCCCCGACATAACTCACACACAACCCCCTGACATAACTGTGTCTCCCTCCTTCCCAAAGCCAACTACTCAACCGCCCCTCTCTCTTTCTTCAATTATTCGAAAAAAACTCCCATTTCTCTCTCTCTCTCTCTCTCTCTCTCTCTCTCTCTCTCTCTCTCTCTCTCTCTCTCTCTCTCTCTCTCTCTCTCTCTCTCTCTCTCTCTCTCTCTCTCTCACTCACTGTAATAACACACATACACACTCACTCACTCTTCTCTATTTTCTCTCAAGGTTATGTCATAATCGCATCTTCGTCACTGGTTGGGAGTCGTTGGAAGGTCTTGAAATCAGCCGTGATCGGTGAGTTAATTTCATCACCTTTGTTATTTAAATTCCGATTTGAAAATTTTCATGAATATGACCTTCGTAGATGATGAATAAAGTGGAGATTTGTTGTTGCATGTCATTTTTTTGTCGTTTAGTCATGAGTTACTGTTGCAAGTGAGATTTGTTGATTCCCGATTGCATTATTGTTGTTGCATGTAGTTTTAATTAAGTTAATTCGAAGATATGAGAATGGATGAATCATGAAATAGGGCTTGGGTAGAAGCTGAATTTGTGAATTAGGGTTAGGGTTTACAATTGAAATTTCCAGTTTTAATGAATTAGGGTTTTGATTGTGATAAAAATTTGTCCTGTTTTAATGAATTAGGGCTTTGAATGTGATAAAAATTTGTCCAGTTTTGATGAATTAGGGTTTTGATTGTGATTAAATTTTTATGTTTGGTGGTATAGTTTTGTTGTTTACTTCACTTTTGTGTGTGTTACTTTGAATGTCAATTTTGTGGGGGAATGTAATTGAGTGTACGAAGGAAGGCGGAAACCTGTTAATTCATGGTTAATTGATAATCCATGTAGTTTGTTTACGAGTTCAGATCCCGATGTAGTAACAAGATGTATGTGTATGTTAGTATAAGGCAAAATAGTGAATAATAAGATGTTCTCTGATTGTCAGGATATATTTGACATCGGGATGAAAAGAGTAAGGAAGAGTAAGGATGTTGTGTTTTTTGTTGTGTTTTGTCAATGTTTATTATTACGGTGGGAAGTGTAGTAAGATTGTCTATGCTTAAAAGTGTTTAATTTTAATTATGTCAGATTTCAATGGCGAAGCAAAAAAGTGTTGCAAGGAAAAAATCACGTCGACAGCAGCCTGAACCATCATATTTTGAGTCAGAACGTGAGTCAGAACGTGAAGATATCTCTGATACAGAACCAGATGATGATGAGGAGGAGGATGACGATGCGGAGGAGGAGGTTCTGGAAGACGACGAGACAGATTATGATGAAGGGGATGAGGGCGATTCACCAGACGACAAAAAAGGAGTAAACACGAGAGTGGAGAACTTTCGCAAGGTGATGCAGCAATTGCCGCCACAGCGCCATGAGCTTATTGTGGATATGGGTCTAGGTCATTTCCTAGATTTGAGGAGGTATATATAAACGAGTTATTATCGATAATAACTAGTGATAACTAATTGATTAGGGTGAAAATAATAAGAACTTTGGTAGGGTGGTAGCCCCTAGATTGAGATTTAGAGGCTAGGGTTTTTGAGAGAGAGGGAGAGAAAGAGGGAGAGAGAGACTAGAATTGATCGAATTAATGTAAATAAAATTTGAGAACTTTTTCTTAATGTAAAAGTAGATTGCAAAATTTGAGTACTTTTTAGTGGCCAAGATATGTTGAAGAATCCTATCAGCCTACATTTTGGCTTTATTTTATTTTATTTCCTTGAAAAGAGGTATGAAGAAATCATATAATTGAAATTTTTCAGCACTGGGTAGGGGTGAGCATTAACGGGTACCCGCTCCAAAAACTAGGAACCGGAACCGTACCCATTGACAACGGTTCCTAGAAACTAGGAACCGGAACCGGAACCATTGACAACGGTTCCTAAAAACTAGGAACCGGAACCGGAACCGCTAATAGTCACACCGGGTAGCGGGTACCCGTTCAATTTTAAGCAACTATGGATAGCTTGGACCAAAAGCCATCCAATAAACTTTTAACTAATAGCTAACCATGCAAATACAATGGTTCACTTAATTTAGACCAAGATTGAGGCCCAAGAAATAGAAAAGTCAAGCAAGAGGGAGTATTTATAAGTGAAAGGTGTGTCCACTCTTCTTTTCATGACCAATGTTGGACAATTATTTCTCACTCTTATAAGCTTTGTCAACCTACTTACTTCGACCATGAATTTCGACTACGTAAGTGTATTATTTGAGAAATAGTCATGAAATAGTTCTTGTAGATCGTGTTGCTAGCTTTCCGTAGACGGTTGTTGCAACCATTTTTGACTTCGTATGTCAAAGTTATGATCAAAACAAGAACACTAGTTACACAACTAATGGACATCATAGTTAATAATCACTTCTCCATTAGCTATGATGAAATTTGAGAAAACTATATACATGAGTCATATAAAAGCTAATAATTCCTTCTAAATATCTATATAGTTAGTAATTTTATCATATTAGTTTAAGTAATTGAAGTTTTTGTTATGTTAACTTGGTCGGAGTACTTTATCTTATTAGCTAAGTATTAGTTTTTTGCATAATCACATAATATACATTGTATGTTTTACTAGTTTGATTAGGTTGTCAAAGTAATTAGCAATGTGTAAATCTTTATCTATATATATGTTGTATGTATTTGTTGGTGCTACGAATACATTTCTTGAGAAGCGATTTATGCTCAACTCAATGAGAATTGATATCGTTACGCACCATGGTCAATGTGTTGTGTGTCAAAAAGGGTGCCTAGCTACTAGTGTCAATATATAGAATGACATATGAGTTGCACATTATGTTTACATTTTTATCGACTATGGTACACTCAACAACATTATCAACTCCGATATACACGAATGTTTATGCTATCTCATCTTTTGTAATTTGTAATGATCGTCATAACTCATATCGTAGTTATGATAGCTTATACAAATCTATACATACTCATCACTTGGGTAACCTATAAAAATTACTAAGTGGTCATTAGCTTTTTATTATTATTAATCATTAATTTATATTATTTTCTCAATTTTGATCATAACTCATTGAGAAGTGATGTTAACATATGGATTTTATGTGTAAGTAGTGTTCTTGTATTCATCATAACTTTCACAAAAAAAATCGAAAATGGTCGAAATAAGCATTCACGGAGAGCTAGCAACATGATCTACAAGAGTTATTTCCGGTGTATTCTTCAAATAACAAAAATAACTAGTCGAAATTTAGTGTCAAACTATGTAGGTTGGCAATGTTATAAGAAATATACAACACTTTGTCCCACATTGGTCATGGAAGTAAAGTGGGCAAAATTTTCACTTATAAATACAACCATTTGTTAGTTGCTCCCTTGCTTGTAGTACATGAACTTCAAGTTGGGTCAATTAGTAGGCTATGCATTTGCATGGTTAACTTTGAATTGAGCTATTAAAACTTGAAATTTGTAGATTTATTTATTTTTATTTATCAACCTTTTTTTTTTAAAGCGGTGACTTATACGGGTCCGGGTATCCGTTTAGACCCGTTGTTTAACGGGTACCCGACGGGTATCGGTTCCAAAATTTTAGGAACCGGACCCGGACCCGTATGACAACGGTTCCTAAATTCTAGGAACCGGAACCGGACCCGTTGACAACGGTTCCGGTTCCGGACCCGCCGGGTCCAAAGCGGTTCCGGTTCCGAATCCGGGTACCCGTTTTTTTTGCTCACCCCTAGCACTGGGTATATAATTCTCATCAATTGTGTGGAGTTGACGCGAATTATGAAGGGTATTTTCTTAAAAAAATTTGTTCACTCCCGTTAAACGTCTTGCTATATGCATACATGATTTTTTTTGTTTTTTGTTTGTTTTTGAATTCTTTCACACAACTCACTTGGACGGATGGTGATGCTTACAAAGAAAACTTTTATGAGACACTTCTTTCATATATATGCGAAAAAATAGGGTACTCAAAAATTTTAAAAAAAAGTTAATATCCTTAACTATCATTATATTTCATTAGTAATTAGCTGAGATTTGCATCTCCTTGTTGATTTACTCTACTATAAAAAAAAAGTACGCATGATAGTAGCCGTACAATGGGCTCCAGTGTACATAATGTACAAAGAATGATAAGAAACTCCAATAGTTTTGTTTTTAAGTTCAAAGACCTCTAAATTGGTGAATCTTATTGTCGTCGTTCTATTCTAGTAAATGCGTTTGCAATCGCACATTCTAATTCCATTAATTGCACAGACTACACGCATAAAATGCAAAATTATAAACAAAAAGAACATTCTATGGCCATTATTGGTCATTCTTCAAATTCTCGTTAGTTAGCTTCCCCGATTCATTACACGGACTAATAAACACCCTTCTTAACCAAACAAAATTTCCAAGAGCTATCTCATACCCTAATTCCTTCAAGTTCCTTCCGAATTCCTCCTCTGATTGCCTCTACTTCTGACATCATCATGATCATCCTGTTTTATGATCCTAATTTAAACGGAGTTTTATGATTATTAAAATAGAATAATAAAAATGAGTAATTATGAAAAAGTAACATAAATCAAAGTAGTAATTACTCATTTGATCACATAGCAATAAGCAAGCATAAGCTAAGGTTTGAGTTTTAAGTAATCAAATCTGCTTTTATTCACCAACAAAGAAAAATGTAACATCCTAAGTGATATAGCTGGGCATGGGTGTTACTACACATGGACTAACAACCAGGAGGGGGAAACAATGAATTGCAGTAAGCTTGATAGAGCTCTAGTAAATGCTGCTTGGATTTCAAAAACCCTAACATCTTTTGTTGAGTTCTTACCTTTAGGTCTTTCTGACCATTCTCATGTAATGGTAAGAGTACTAAAGGAATTCAAACCTAGGAAAGCTTTCAGGTATCTCAATTGCTGGTCTACTCATAGTGACTACAATAGAGTTGTCAAAAATGCTCGGGATCAAAGGGTGGAAGGAAAGAGGATGCAGGTATTGTTTCACAAATTGAGGAATGTGAAGCATGCTCTTACTGATCTAAACAAAGCTAATTTCTCAAATCTCTCCAAAAGAGTTGAGGACGTGAAGAATGAATTGTTCAGGAAGCAAAAGAAATTATGATTAAGAAAAGGTGAATACACAAATATTTCGAACAACTCAAGTGCACAAAAAATTTTTCGGATTCACAAAATTAATGCATATGAGAAATCACTAGGCTTATCTACCGCAAGTAGCTAGATTATTTTCTCAAAATAAGGGTAGTGTTCATATAAACATTATTAGGGCATTTATCAATAGACAAAACTTCTTACACCACCACTAGAGTTCCACTAGCCATATAGACTTCACAACGACCACATCTAGGGCATTTTACTATATATATTCGTCAACTCATTTGACATTATTGTATAGACACATAAAGCCCATACGAAAAAGACACAAATCTCGCAAAATATAAACAACACAAATTGAGCTCGCACAAGTCTCGCAATTTAAAAACACAACACAAATTGAGCTCTTGTAATTGATTTATCACTTGAAAACAAAAACACAACAATGTATCTACTTTCCCCCAGATGTTCGTGTGATCTACTAGTAAGACCGTTTACCACATCACAAGATAATAATCGAGGAAGTATCAAACTCACATTATACAAGAGAAGAAGTGCACTTTGACTTCTAAACACAATAGTGTGTCAATAAATACAAGATGTGGCCTTATTACGAACTACTGGATGCGTTAAGATCAAAAAGTAAGGAAAAGTATCTCACGTAGAAGTCAAAACCCAGCACACAACTTCCATACTATCTTTTCCTTCCAATTTCAATCAAATAATCTTCACCAAAACAGCAACACATATAATTAGCATGTTCAACAAATGTCATTAAAGGATTGCGGCCACAAATCTCACTAAATGTACAACACCCACTAGTGTACCAATTAGCCTTCTAGGCCGCCCCTGACAATCCTCACACTCATTATTTGAACTAACACCCCACATCCGTTCTCACCGTAACCGTCACATAGTGTTAACGCTCGACCACTCTGAGCGGATTCAACTATCCCAATTCGTACGGTCCACTATGCCAATATTTGATCTCAATTACAAATATAATCATGTAACCGAATAATTTCACAAGTGCCAAACAAGAAATTTTGACAAATAATAGAGTCCTACGATTTTAAATGAACTCTAAAGATTATTGGCACATCAAATAGAAATTTTCACCTGATAACATGACTACATTTTAGGCCCAAAATTGATTTAGACAAAGTTAGATAACGTACCTCAGCAGGTCCGGCTCGGAGATTTTGGGGGCCCTAGGCGAACCCTTGATAGGGGGCCCTATGTCTTATAAAATCGCTCAATCAAGAATAACAAAAATGGAAGTTGGAAGGGCGGTTTCGCTACAACATTAAAAAAAAGGCCACAATATATGGATGTTGGGGCTAGTAGGTTTTGAACCCTCGACATAGGGTAAATACATAGCAAAGTTTTGACCACTGGGCTATAACCATCCAGATGATTATGTTTAGACTTTATTTTAGATATACCGACTTAACATATATTGGGCCTAAAAAAATGGGGCCCTAGGCGGCCGCCTAGCTCGCCTATGCTAAAGGCCGGCCCTGTACCTCAGATCATCATATAATACCACATATCTCTTTTTATCACAAAGGTGCAGAGGACATGGTTTCACGTTCCGGGCTGTGGCACTTACGTAATTGTATGATGCGGCATTTAGACCTCTCTTTGATATCGGCTTTCGTTGAGAGATGGCAGCCGGACACAAACACCTTCCACTTGCCCTTTGGAGAGATGACCATCCTCTTGCACGACGTGTACTATATTCTCCGACTACCTGTAGAGGGGGAAGTACTTAGTGGCAGTGGATCGCCTGATCAATTTAAGGCTTACATGTGCGAGCTTCTAGGTCGGACCCCGGACGAGTTGAAAGAGCCGGCAGATAGTGAAAGCGGTCGGAAGGCTCCGTGGTACAAGTCTGGTGGTGTCTTGTCGGAGTACATTATGCCTATGGTAAGGAAGGGTCGGCATCCTGATGTTGAGGTGCAGGGTTACCTGTTGTATTTGCTTAGCACAACACTATTTGTTGACAAAAGCGGAGACCGAGTCCGTGCAGCTAATTATCTGTTCTTGAAGGAGCCTGAACGAGTCGGGAGTTACGCTTGGGGTGCAGGCACTCTTGCGTATCTGTATAGGCAACTTGGTATAGCATCACGAGCCGATGCAAATGGCATATCTGGTTGTCTTTCATTGTTGCAGGCTTGGATTTACGAGTACTTCCCATCTTTACGGCCGACAAGATGTGAGGGACGGTTACTCCTAGACAACTAGCCACGTTCACTGGATGTGGGATACACGCGGTGGAGCTGGTGTTAACAGCGTTGAACGGCTGAGGCATTATAGGGTTGCGCTAGATAACTTGAAGGCGGATGAGATTATGTGGCTACCTTACGGTAAGGGCCCTGCCCAAAGGGTTGCCCGTTCCCTATTCACTGGAGTGATTCGGTTTGCGGATGTTGGCGAGTTTTATGGCCCAGCACGATGCATTAGACAGTTTGTGTATTTGCAGGTTATCTCAAAATCCCCGACACCCCCTAGCGTTGCGTACCGCCCGGCAGCTCCTCAATTTTATGATATGAGATTTCCTGACTTGTTTGATCACTTGTGGCGGAACTTGGAGGGCCATATGTTGTCTTTAGATGTAATCTCTAAGGTGGCAGAGCTTATGCACTCCGTAGAAGAAGATTACCTTCGTTGGTTCTTGAGAATCTCACACCCCGTGGTTGTGAACCCGGTTGTAGCGGCATTGATGATGAAAAATCAAAAATTTGTTGCGTCAGACTCGGTAAAATTCTGTCTTGTAGTACTTTGATTTGGTTTGGTATTTTACATTAACAAAGTCACAATGTTAACCCGGTTATTGTTGTTGCAGCAAGCGAAGGAAATTATTCGGAGACTTGCTCCTATATTTGAGTCGGTACCATCTCCAGCGTGCAGCCAATGTGAAGCGTATTCTAGGGTGATTAATGAAGTTCGTCCGCTGTATGAGGAATACAAACGAGATGGACCTAGGAGGCCTGCTCCAAGGTGAAATTGAGGCGAGATGGGCCTAATTTGAAGTTGAGGCAAGACGGGCCGGCCATAGGAGAGGTGAGGCGAAATTGGCCCAGTTAAAAAGAATAGTTGTCAAAGTAGTATGTGAAATTTTCAAACATTTCTTGATTCTATGTGCTCTCCCTCCATATTGATTGTAAACAAATTATTTGAATTCAGAATGTTTATATTTTTGTAACTTGTTACTTAACTCGACTTTTATATGAAAGTTTGATTTCACGGTAAGCAAGTGAGATAACTTTACTTTTAACGTTTATTAAGTATTCGAACAAGAATATTTTAATTCCAATAAGCATATTTTGATTCCAATTAGTAGATTTTGATTCCACCAATCAACAATTTGAAGTTGAGGCTAAATATTGTCACGGTAAGAAAGTTTGATAACTTAACTTATAACCTTTAGTAAGTATTTGAAAAGGAATATTTTGATTCTAATAAGCATATTTTGATTCCACCAACAACAATTTGATTTACATAACATTAATTGATCATTACTAGATCACTTGGATTAGTCGTACAAGGTTAACTGATCACATATTCCTAAGTAGATTACCCGGGTTAGTCGTACAAGGTCAATTGATCACATTATCCTAACTAGATTACTCTGGTTAGTCTTATAAGGTTAACAGATCACATATTCCTAAGTAGATTACTCGAGTTAGTCGTACAAGGTCAATTGATCACATTTTCCAAACTAGATTACTCGGGTTAGTCATTTAATGTCAATTGATCACATATCCTAACTAGATTACTCAGGTTAGTCGTACAAGGTCAACTGATCACATTTTCCTAACTAGATCACTCGGGTTAGTCTTATAAGGTCAAGTGATCACATTATCCTAACTAGATCACTCGGGTTAGTTTTATAAGGTTAATGGATCACATTATCCTAACTAGATTACTCGGGTTAGTCGTACAAGGTCAAAAGATCACATTTTCCTAACTAAATCACTCGGTTAGTCATATAAGGTCAATTGATCACATATTCCTAAGTAGATTACCCGGGTTAGTCGTACAAGGTCAATTGATCACATTCTCCTAACTAGATTACTCGGGTTAGTCCTTTAATGTCAATTGATCACATATCCTAACTAGATTACTCGGGTTAGTCGTACAAGGTCAACTGATCACATTTTCCTAACTAGATCACTCGGGTTAATCTTATAAGGTCAAGTGATCACATTATCCTAACTAGATCACTCGGGTTAGTTTTATAAGGTTAATTGATCACATTATCCTAACTAGATTACTCGGATTAGTCGTACAAGGTCAACTGATCACATTTTCCTAACTAGATCACTCGGGTTAGTCTGATAAGGTCAAGTGATCACATTATCCTAACTAGATCACTCGGGTTAGTTTTATAAGGTTAATTGATCACATTATCCTAACTAGATTACTCGGGTTAGTCGTACAAGGTCAACAGATCACATTTTCCTAACTAGATCACTCGGGTTAGTCATATAAGGTCAATTGATCACATATTCCTAAGTAGATTACCCGGGTTAGTCGTACAAGGTCAACAGATCACATTTTCCTAACTAGATTACTCGGGTTAGTCATATAAGGTCAATTGATCACATATCCTAACTAGATTACTCGGGTTAGTCATTTAATGTCAATTGATCACATATCCTAACTAGATTACTTGGGTTAGTCAATATAGGTTTAGATACAAATATGTCTATTCAAAGTACAAAGTACGTTGTGAATGACTATCCTTATTTGGGAATCGTTATTGCATGTCTATTCACCTAGAAGTAATATATGCGAATTAGTAATAGCAGTTGTGAATAGTTTTTGCAACTTTATTATATTTTTAGTACGAGCATAACGCAGAAACTTATAATCGTAAACTCATCCTAGTTTACGATTATACCTTTACGTGTTATCGAATTTGAAGTTCTCCTAGTTTAGGATATAGATTTTGAAGTTATCCTAGTTGACGATTATACCCTTACGTGTTATCGATTTTGGTGGGAAATATTCAAATTGAGATGTACTTTATGTCATATCTTGCTGATATTCCTCCTCTCATGTCCCGTCGTGCCCATTTCCCCGAACAACTCACTCCTCACAACCCTCTACTACCCCCGACATAACTCACACACAACCCCTGACATAACTGTGTCTCCCTCCTTCCCAAAGCCAACTACTCAACCGCCCCTCTCTCTTTCTTCAATTATTCGAAAAAAACTCCCATCTCTCTCTCTCTCTCTCTCTCTCTCTCTCTCTCTCTCTCTCTCTCACTCACTGTAATAACACACATACCCACTCACTCACTCTTCTCCATTTTCTCTCAAGGTTATGTCATAATCGCATCTCCGTCACTGGTTGGGAGTCGTTGGAAGGTCTTGAAATCAGCCGTGATCGGTGAGTTAATTTCATCACCTTTGTTATTTAAATTCCGATTTGAAAATTTTCATGAATATGACCTTCGTAGATGATGAATAAAGTGGAGATTTGTTGTTGCATGTCATTTTTTTGTCGTTTAGTCATGAGTTACCGTTGCAAGTGAGATTTGTTGATTCCCGATTGCATTATTGTTGTTGCATGTAGTTTTAATTAAGTTAATTCGAAGATATGAGAATGGATGAATCATGAAATAGGGCTTGGGTAGAAGCTGAATTTGTGAATTAGGGTTAGGGTTTACAATTGAAATTTCCAGTTTTAATGAATTAGGGTTTTGATTGTGATAAAAATTGGTCCTGTTTTAATGAATTAGGGCTTTGAATGTGATAAAAATTTGTCCAGTTTTGATGAATTAGGGTTTTGATTGTGATTAAATTTTTATGTTTGGTGGTATAGTTTTGTTGTTTACTTCACTTTTGTGTGTGTTACTTTGAATGTCAATTTTGTGGGGGAATGTAATTGAGTGTACGAAGGAAGGGGGAAACCTGTTAATTCATGGTTAATTGATAATCCATGTAGTTTGTTTACGAGTTCAGATCCCGATGTAGTAACAAGATGTATGTGTATGTTAGTATAAGGCAAAATAGTGAATAATAAGATGTTCTCTGATTGTCAGGATATATTTGACATCGGGATGAAAAGAGTAAGGAAGAGTAAGGATGTTGTGTTTTTTGTTGTGTTTTGTCAATGTTTATTATTACGGTGGGAAGTGTAGTAAGATTGTCTATGCTTAAAAGTGTTTAATTTTAATTATGTCAGATTTCAATGGCGAAGCAAAAAAGTGTTGCAAGGAAAAAATCACGTCGACAACAGCCTGAACCATCATATTTTGAGTCAGAACGTGAGTCAGAACGTGAGTCAGAACGTGAAGATATCTCTGATACAGAACCAGATGATGATGAGGAGGAGGATGACGATGCGGAGGAGGAGGTTCTGGAAGACGACGAGACAGATTATGATGAAGGGGATGAGGGCGATTCACCAGACGACAAAAACGGAGTAAACACGAGAGTGGAGAACTTTCGCAAGGTGATGCAGCAATTGCCGCCACAGCGCCATGAGCTTATTGTGGATATGGGTCTAGGTCATTTCCTAGATTTGAGGCTAGGCGCACTGAATAGGCGGTTTTGCATGTGGCTATATGGGAAGTTCAATCCGACATCCAATGCGTTGGTGATTGACGACAAGCATGAGTTGCGTGTTAGGCCCGATCATGTTGGATGGATATTGGGCCTGCCTACACAAGGTCGAGCCCTTCCCTGTCATGTGAATCATCTGTTTCCCCACGACCGCAAGTTGTACTACAAGTTTAGGGTTGATTACCAGTACGACCAAGGGATTAAGCCAAAAACCCTCGTGAAAGCTATGTGCAGCAAAAACCTTTCTGATGATGAATTCCGACGCGTCTTCCTGTTTTTCTTGCTAGGGACTGTGTTGTGCCCTACACAAGCCAACAAAATTTCACACACCCTTATTCCTGCGGCCATAGTGGGTTCAAGGGGCTGCATGGACTGGTGTTGGTCCCAGTTCGTGTATGACTGGCTTGTGGATGCAGGACGTCGGTTCCACAGGAAACTGTTGAGCAAAGATGGTGTGAAAGGCGCGGGTGGTTGCGCAATTATCTTAATGGTAAGATAACGAATTGTTCACTGACATCTATGTGCATGACAAACCGTCAAGACTCTAAATGAACTTGGTGATTTATGTTTTTCATTGTGGTTGATTAGATTGTTACTACTACTTCATGATTGATTAATGAAATTATTGATTATGGTGCAGATTTTTTACCTACACAACAAGCGCCTACCAAACAAAGTTAGCTGGTATCGAGAACCTAGAGTTCTCGCATGGAACAAAGCAACTCTTAGCCAAAGCATCAGCCGTGACCGTTTAGGACCTGGAGAGTACGGCATGTTGGAGGTACGTTGTGTCTCATGAATCCATTTCATTTTATAGACCACATGTTTATTATATATAGTCGTTGACTCGTGTCCTCTCCCTCATGTGTGTCTCAGTTTGTGGACAACGTCTATTACGGAAGTGGCCATCCAACAGAACAGCTGCATAGGCCTTATGGGAAGGAAGTTCTGCCACCCATGATGTGTTCTGCAACTCCTAGGCAGGCTACCATTTCTGACCCCCCTTCCAATTTGCCGCGGAAAGCAGGAGAAGGTGGCGTTGAGATTGGTAGGAATGCACCTAAGATGGGGAAAGGCAAAAAACAACCAAGGAAGGCTGCAGCTAAAGCGAGAGCGGCTGTAGCAAAACAAAAGAATAATGTTCAGAATCATGCGTCAAGTTCTTCGATGACCGTTGCTGCTATGGGTAAGAGAAAGACTAGTGAGTCCTCCAGATACACTGTTGCTGGGCTGACCGCTATGGGTATTGGAGAACGTGCATTTGTTGAGAAAAGACTCAAAGCTGGTGAGTCTTCAAGTAACCCTGCTCGAAACACAGGAGGAAGTGTTGACGATGCATTTGAGAAAGTGAACAATGTGTCGGATGAGCTTGGGCTTGGTCATGCTTTCCGGCCCTACAATGTACAGACCTCGTCCGAGGAGCCTCACCTTGGTAACCCCCCTTACAAGATGCCGGATTTGAATTTTGAGACTCCGGCCCACTTTTATGGAGTGCCGAGTGCAAGTTATCAGCCGCCGCTTCGTAATTTCGAGTTGCCATTCGAGTCTGATTCTCAGAGGGAATATAGGGTCAAAGCTATGGTCGCCACAAGGGTGAGGCTGAGAGGGTGAGGCTCGAAAAAGAGAAGGCCGCTGCTGAAACTGAAGTACAAGCTGCTCAGAGGGAGAGGGAGCAAAAAATAAGGGCTGAGAAGGAGAGGTTAGAGAGGGAAAGACTTGAGAGGGAGAGGGAGAAAAAAGAAAGAGCTGAGAAGGAGAGACTTGAGAAGGAGAAGGCAGATGAAATGAGAGCTATGGAGGAGAGGGAGATGGTTGAGAGGTTGGCTCGTGAGGAGGTGGCTAGGCAATTCCAAGAAAAAGAAAATCAGAGGCAGTCACAGATCGAGAAGGATATTCTCAATGAAAGGGCGATGCTGGCTAACAAAGAGATAGACTTGGCATACGAATGGGAGAGACTGGTCACCCCTCCTATGTATACCGATAATGTCTCTGTTGAGGATTACTACGGGGAACAGGAGGGCACGTCTATGGCCCCTCCGATTACGCCAGCCGCAGCGACAGACTCTGAGTTGGAGAATGTCGGTGACCAGCCAAAGGTGATGCCTAAGCTGACTATTGATGTGCATGAGGACATGTCCAATATGCCGGGGAAAAACTACGAGAGTCCTAAGCAAAAGACAACCCCATCACCATTCCTCTATGACATCACTGAAGTCCTTGAGCCGTACACTTGCAACAATCGATCAATGACACCCGGGGGCAAGTACATGCCATGGTCTCCTACAAAAGAAGTCGGTGAAGTCCTCAAATTTATCAGAACTTACACATTATTCCGAGGAGCAAGGTATGTTTTTGTACCATTTATTCCAAACAAACTTGAAAATTTACAGTTGTATTTGTACAATATTTGTTTAGAGAATGATGCATCGGTGGATTTTTAATTTTTGTAAGGAACCGAGGTCAGCTGAATGACGAGAAAGGACAGAAATAGAATGCGGTGCTTGTTGATGGAGCGCATTTGATGATTCACGAGATGCGTGACATCTTCAAAATCCGAGGGCACGCTACGTCTGTTCTCATGAGGCTCGTCACAAAGCTGTATAACAAGAAATGGAAAGGAGAACGGTTCATGTTTTGCCCAGACTTAATGGTTTGAGCTCTAAACACAAACCTCACCTAATTTCTTTTAAGCTAATACATGTCATTACTTACTAACAATGGTGCGTATAGGCCCCTGCATGTATTCAAGACGACAGAGGCAACGACGTTGGCTTCACCACCACCCAAAGAGGTTTTCAAAACGCGTTCTATTGCCTCGTCCAACATATCAAACGTGTTGACCATAGAATCTGCAAAGTGGTAAATATTACTCAACTCCCATCTTGCACTAATCTCTTCACGTGCATCGCTTTCAACTCCGATGTTTTTTTGCAGTACTTCTTCCCAATTTGTTACAAGAGACATTGGTTTTGCTACGTCTTTGATGCTCGCCTACAACAAGTCGGAATTCTGGATTCAACTAATTCACCACTTAGCAATTTCCATATTCCCATCAAACGTTAAATGGTAAGCAAAATCAACTAAGCATCACTTCCCATCATGCTATTTTCTCCTCTACCATGTGTTTGAAGCCTTCAAGGTCGAATGTGTGTGCTTAATTAGTAGCTGTTTGGGTAAAATTGTGTGTGCTTGAATGTTGGTACTTAATTACTATATAGGGGTTATAACTTTTGTTTGAATCATAGGCAAAGATTCATGCTTTTTGGTTGTAGGGTGTAGAACTGAGGTATCTCTTTATCCACTTGAAAGTGTTGGTGCAATTCGCGCTTATGTCTTACATTTAGCAATTCAACAAACAGTACTTGGATTTTGACACATGTTTTTGGGTTTTACAAAGTATTGATTCATCGTCTTTTTAGAAAGTATTGAGTTTGTGTCCAATAATTTGGTTTGTGGTGGACAGGTAGCTTACTAGCTTAATGCTTCATGTCACTACCTACTAACGCTTTCATTTCTGTTTTAATTCAGACTTGCAGGTTCACCGCACTCCTCAACTGTGTCGAGGATGGCCTAGGATCGAAAATTCTTGGTTGGCGTGTTTCGACGACAAACATACCAAACCAAATTGACACGTAAGCTCCGTAATTCCTTACTCATAGACACATGAACCTAGTCAGCAACAGTTCTCAATTACTTACTCGTGTACTCTCGTGTACTCTAATGTGCAGATGCAGTTGTGGAATGTTGATGCTTGTTGGGGTTTTCTTGTGGAACGGAGGAATACCTTGTACTTCAAAGGTAATATATTCCTTACCGATGCAGTACGTTAACTTATTAGATTCCGGCTTTTCATAATTCAACTAATTACAAGTTTATTATGTTACTTTGCAGGCTGAAAGTTACTTTTCGTCCGCAAGAGAAGTGTTGATGACACTCTTGTGCTTTGACGAGGATAATGAGGCAAGGTCCAACTTCCTCAAGATCGCCACGGCTGGCCGTACTTCGATGGTGGACAAGAAGGTGAAGAGGAAAGCCGGCAGAAGCAAGTAACTATGTTTGTCAGAACATGAAATCGTCGAACTTGGTTATGTCAGACACTCTTTTTTAATTTGGGTTGTAATTAAAGACAATATGTGAACATTTAGGTTAAGAAATCATTTGGACGTGTATTTGATGATTTCTTTGTACGATTACAAACTTCATCGTGATCGTGGCTATCAAGTCGACTCGACTGCGTTTCAGTTGGCGGAAATGTTTGTTGTATTCCGCTAATAGGCTCAATTTGAATGAATGAATGAAAATGCCCGGTCACTCAACCTAAGTGTTTAATTGTCCAATTATGCCGTGCTTTTTGAATGAAATCAACGCAATTGAACATGGTTAAGGTGTTAGGTGTTTACAATAATAATTCACATGGCCACAAAATTATGTGAATTGAAGATACAAAATAATTCACATGCCAAAAAATTATGTGAGTTGAATTTTTTTTTTTTGGGAAAATGAATATGTGAGTTGAATTGAACATGCAAATTCACAAAATTGACACACTATTGGTTAGTCACTACTACTACTGACTTGTAATGTCAATTTTGTCAATTTGCCTCACATCAAAACAACATTGCCTGCCAAGCCCACTAACCCATAATGGTGCGCCACAGTTGACGGTGCTCGGAATATAAGTTTGCTCAACGCTCTACAAGACCAGCATCGCAATGATACCTCCACTGAATGTCGTTGCGGGGGATCGGAAACATGTCTTTAACAATGAGACGAACCCAATGATTACCCGTATTCAATAACACCAAAATGCCAGCCGGTTTGGTAAACCCAATACCGCTACGTAACGGTAAAATGGTGTCTCCATGGTACTCACGACGTCCTCCGTTAGTTGGAACACAAGAGTGGTATACTACAATAGTCCAATTGTGTAGCGAAACAAATCCATATAAATTAGGCCCTCCATGCATCCAATTTGGCTCGCCGCATGGTCCTTCATTGTCCCAACCGATGCGGTTCATTGCTTCGCACCGGCTTTCCAAGGTACCATAAAGCCCAATGTAGACCGGCTTCACTATTTCATCGAGCAGAGCATCCCTCATCTGCATCCAGTGTGTTTCCTCTCCACGAAGCCCATGGGAAATACACCGAAACCCACAGTGCCCGTCTCCTTCCGGATCATACCAGCCATCCAAATACTCAAGTACACCGGGAGGCAAGTACCTCGCATATGGGAACGACTCCACGTCGTCTCGATAATTGATCATCGAGGGTGCTCCAGCAGCTACACATGTATAAAGTTAATATAATAAAACAGATATTCATTCTCATATCAACAATATTGCAGACCATCACACAAATGTGGAACAATCGATTACCTGATGTCGCACAGCTCCCATCCGCTGTTGCGGCAAACGAACGAGATCGAGGGTTCGTTGTTCGACTTCTTGTTGAACGAAACTTGCGACTTACATGTTCGTGCCATGATGGGTCAGCCTTTGAACTCCTTTTACGAGGCCTATCCCTAGGGTTCTCTTTCACCTCCGGCTTCTTCATACCTTCTTCTTCTGGGTGGAGTATTCTCTGTAACCCTATGGTTAGAGCCCGTACCGTCGCCGCATCTCTATTTCGACCCTCCTCCACTAGGCTCTCATATTCACCTAACTCTGGGTCTTCGAAACCTCTCCTCAACGGTTGTTCGTATATTAAGGTTGACCAAAATGGAGATACTTGGTGGTAGTAATACTCATTACCTTGCTCAATTGCAGTCATACATGCACAAGGAATCGAGTGTGTCCGAGATAGTACACAACCACGCACACCGTTTAGCGACCATGGACCCCAGCCTCTCACAACGACTCTTCTCCTCTGCCAACAATCCAATGGAGTACAAAGAGATATGACAGCCTAACAATCTAAAAGGAGGACCAAGGCCAACTGAATGTATCTTATTACGAGAATCTTCAAGTGCCTTGTTAACCTCCTTACGTTGGCTTTTAAGCTGGGAGTTCACCTTTCGAAAAACCGAATCCATTGAATATTTCGACGTAGTCAACCACATCTTCAAAACAGCATGGGCGATTTCCACCCGGTTGGTGCTCGTGTTTCCGTAGTGGAGTACATTATGCGTGTGTACAAAAGCAAACTTCTCAATATGAGGAAACCACTCTTTCTCTAGATAATCCCAAAACGAAGCCACCCTACCCATGTCGATTGTAGGTTGTCAATTGATGTTTCCAAAGCTTCGACAGTAGGTGCATTCATAACCCTAACCCATGATCCGTGAACAATGGCATCGGCCAGCTTCTCACACTTAAACAGCGACAACGCCTTAGCCCTCACATTCTTATTTATATGTCAACGGCACAGCAACTGTCGTGACTGAGGGAATAATGTCGCAATTGGCTTAATCAAAGTAACCTCCTTATCCGTGGATATGGCAGTGGGAACCTTTGATTCGCATAACAGAAGTTTCAGCTGACTCAACATCCAAGAATACGAATCAGAACTTTCGTCTATCATCATGCAGTACGCAATCGTGAAGTTCTTTTTCACAGGAGTTACGTCAATCATCTCAATAAACGGAAATTTGTAATTGTTCGTCTAATACGTTGCATCAATCAAAACAACCTCAAAGTACGCTAAGAACATGTTAATGTGATCCGAGTGTGCCATGAATAAGTGCGTCATTTAACCGCTACTATCACTCTTAACAAAATATGTGTACCCGTACTTTTTTGCTAGGTGGAGGACATATTGCATTACGTCCATATTGCCCATTGCCTCACGTCGCATCTTCTGCTTCTCGTTGTGAAACTGCTTTGCATTGTGGCACCCGTGCTCTTTAGACTCGTTAATAATCATCTTCATATTTGCAACACGAACATTCGACGCCTCTAAAAGCCTTATCATATCTCTATCCTTTTGCGTGAATGAAACCCGTTGCCTATGTCCTTCTCGGTAGAACTCAAGTGCGTGGTTATGACAACCCTTGCCATCTATGACGTAGATACGCCAAGCGGAGTCCTCCATCTCTTGAACTCGCAATTGAAATCCACATGACACCTTACGGGTGGTAGTAACACGTTTCCTTTTGAGCGCTCCCACTGATGCAGCGGATTGACTTCTTCCCTTGCCATTTTCACAACACAAGTAGTACCTCCATAGACCATCCCCACTCTTATTACTGTTCCTTTTTTTCGTATCTTTAACCAAAAAAAAGCCTTTCCCCTTTGCTATTTCATTCGCCCACTTAAACGCATCAAGGAATGACAAGAACTTCTCGTTGGTCTGAAAAAACCCACTATAATCCGTGTTATCTCCACCGTAACTGGGAACATTCACCTATATCAACAAATTATGATTCATGTAAAAAACTTGTGATTCAGAGAACAAAATTCTGATTCAGAGAAACAAATTGTGATTCATGTCAAATAATTGTGATTCAGATAACAAAATTCTGATTCAGAGAAACAAATTGTGATTCATGTCAAATAATTGTGATTCAGAGAAACAAATTGTGATTCAGAGATCATTCATATCAATCAATTTTGATTCAGAGAAACAAATTATGATTTACCGAAACGATTTTCTTTTCATATCAACCAATTGTCATTCATGTCAAACGATTTTCGATTCATATAAACACATTTCAATTCATATCAACATAGTGTTATTAAAATTAATGACTTCCGATTCATATCAACAAGTTCTGTTTCGTATCAACAAATTTTAATTCATATCAATAAAATGTCATTTAAATAATGGAAATACGATTCATATCAACAATATGTGATTCATAAAAATGAAGTTCGATTCATATAGCTTCAGAAACATTCACATGTATTATTTACGTCATCAAAATGTGATCGTACAATATTCTAAGATTATATCATACTTTTACTAATAATAATGCTTATGAATTCAGCTTATTACGATTCATATAAACACATTGCTATTCAAAGAGAAAATTAACCATCCAAAACGTTGGCCCAGTTTGCAACACGGCTCCGATCCACCATGGTGAGGCCCAGTTCGCAACACGGCCAGACCATGGTAGAGCCCAGTTCTCAACACGGCCAGACCATGGTCTGGTCCAGTTTTCAACACGGCCAGACCATGGTCGAGCCCAGTTTTCAACACGGCTACCATGGTCGAGCACACATTCAACACGAATTTGTTCAATCTAATTTTTCAAAGATTCAACAAACCATATATACACTAGTTTTTGCCCCCGTGAATTCACAGGACTGCTAAAAATTATGAGTGATTAGCGTCTTATTAGGGAAAAAAATATAATACGTATCCCCCAAATTACGATTTTTTTTTACTAAAAAATTAAAGGAAAAATGAATGGGAATTTTAGGACATGGCGATGAGAGTCAACGTAGATTATAATACAATTTGTGCGTTATAAAACAATCTACATCATATGTTGTAGTTACACTTCCATTCATTCTCTCTAACTGAAATAGTATGTTGCACTATTCGGACATGCATGACAGCTAATTTGGGATCTTCGGCGATGCATCAACCACGTAAACACAAAGTTCACACCTCCATCGTATAAATTTACATAAAAATCCAAAAAGTGAACACACTACTGATATGTGTGCGTCATTGGTCATACCCGAGCTTGTACCAGCCAGCAGAAAGTTCCCAGGTTCCCCGCACTGTGATTCATGATGGGCCGTTTCTTCTCCGTATCGAAATCCACATAAGTGATATCAAATCGCTCTGGCAAACTTAAATCCACCTGGGAAAGTGAGACAGTTCTCATATAAGCAAATGAATGAATCCGAGGTTCTTTTTCCTGTAAAATTATACTCGTATTCATTTTGATTTAAGCAACTAAAGATAGCCTTAAACAACAATTAAGAATTTCACTTATGTGGCTTTATGTTACGGAATTTTTGAGACTAAAAGAGATTAAGACTATGAAGAACCAATCACTATTTGTTTACCTGTATCAAAAATTTCGAACATGCCTGTTAATTGAATCTGTGCCCTTGGCGACGCAATACATTCCTTGTTGATGCACTCCATATGTTCCACAACAGCCCTTGGTAATATATGTCAACTCCGATCCTTTTAACATGTACTTCATTCATTGCGACTGCCTTCATCTTTGTCAATGTCTTCTTTTAATTTTGCTTCATTTCAAACTTTTAAACTTGTCGTCAATCTGAACACAAAAATTGAATCATGGCCACGAAATAATCATCGCGAACATAGAAATATAATTTTAACTATCTATTGAATCTTACATCGGAAAGACTTATTTACATAATTTCACTGAATAGTATCCCTATGGCTGAAAAATGGCTACAATGATTCCATGAAATTGGAGCTATACTCAATCGAGCAAATTAATGAACAAACTCATTCACTCAATAAAAAAAAAGGAACGCAGATGAGAGATCAAGTTAAAGTAACCAACCTTGAAATTCTTCTGAAGGTGGAACGCATGCGCTGACAAATTAGAAGCTTGATAATAAAATAAATAGTAAAGCAAGCAGGCTCGTAAAATGTATCTCAGGACTCAAGGTGTCTATAATTAGATAGATTGTCTTATGAAAGTGGAAAGCAGAAACTCCACTCCATGGTTTTGCAAGACATATCAGAATACATTAACGTGTCATGCCTAATGATAGTTAGATAGAGGAAGACAATAGAAGCAAACCTGCACTATCTCCTTTTTCTTGTGATTTGTGAACCTCTAGTTTTGGAAGGGAGACAATATTGATTTTCACCTACCATCCGAATTCTTCTGACTTGGATACATCCTATAGTCTCACAAAATTTGCACCAAACATCAGAATAGAACGAATCGTGTAAAAATGTAATGAACCGGACACAGTGTTGAATGCCCTTGAGTCAATCATAAACCCATAAAAGATCATAGTAATAATGAATCCTATTCAGGTTCAGCCCTCAGTGGTATTTACCATGAACTACGACAATTAGCTCAAACCTTCTATTTCTACTTATCCTCGTAAAAACTAAAGAGAATTATGAACAGAAATCAGGACTGCTAGTTCTTTATCATGCATATATCGATGACACGAACAGCTACTCCAACCATTCAAACTTATGCTCCATTACAACTTAATCTCAGGAATTATGATCAAAGTCTAATCACAAATCCAAGAAAAGCAAAAAAGAAAGCTCACACATTAAATAAATTACCGACTTATATAACTAAAGGAAACATGACGTACCTTACTAAAGTCACAACATACAAAATCGACAAATTGATCAAGCGAAGAGTCCAGTAGAAGCAACACCAAGTTTTCCTGGAAAAGACAGTATTATAACATCATGTCTTGAAAATTAAACTTGACTCACTAACTGCCAAGACTCTAAAGCTGCTAAAACAAAGAGGGTGTAGTCTGATATTAAAATTGTGGATTGGAGACTTAAGTATATCAGACTTAATATTCTTGGAGGTTAATATTCTTGATTCGCATTATCTCATGAAGTATATTAGACTTAAGTTCATGAAGTGGGTTGGAGGTTCAGGTGCAAATCAAATCAAATTATGTAGACTTGCAATACCGAATTACACATTATAACTAAAACTCTTTGACTGATATAAGATATCCAGAAAATAAGTGACCAAAAAAATAATTATTATATTGTCTCTGATTTGGTCGGAGTCAAACAACTGACCAAATTAGAGAATATACAATGAATAGCAGAGTCTGATTCTCTAAACAACACCATAAAAATAAGAAAACATACTTGTTTGCCAAAATAGATTCGAGGCCAGCTCCAACAATTGCAAAAACTTAACACCAAATTGTCAAACAATTTTATCTTCTTTTGTCAAATAGATTGGACACATTACCTACATCAGTATGTACCTTTGCCACCAACTGGACATCATTTAATTTAGAAAAATACAAAATCCAACACCATCAATATCATATTATAACATCACTTGACCAGTTCTCTTCATACAATCTCTACATGTACAATCAGGGTTATACGTACACTTAGTGTCCTGAATTCGATCGAGCATCATATAAGATTAATCACACATCAATTCCAAGAGTCTAATCATTCACAGTACTAACACAATTACTCGAGTCTTCATTCCAAATTTCCAATACTAACAAAATTACTCGAATTGCAAGGCGGAGTGTCTAATCATTACGATACTGACGCAATTACTCGATTTACAAAGTGGAGTCTAATCATTCACCGTAGTAACACAATTACTCGATTCTACATTCCAATACTAACGAATTTACTCAAATTGCAAGGCGGAGACTCTGATTATTCCAACGCAATTACTCGATTCGCAAAGCGGACAATCTAATCATTCATTCTAGCATTAACGCAATCAATCAATTATACTAACTTTTTTGTTTCAAAGCAGCTAAGATTATAACAGATTTAGTACCCATAATAATTCAAATGCAGAAGAAAAATCTCAATTATTATTTCTTCACTAACACCCTGAAGTGTGACGAAAATCAATTTCACGGAGTTTAATCGAAGATTAGAGTACAGAACCAAAGACGATTAAAAAAAAGCTGAAACAGGTAAGATAATTGTTTACTGAAATCAATTCTTAGACCGAATCAATTAAATCACAAAGAGGAGGATACACACCTGATTGCAGTTTGTAGAAGTGTAGAACACATGAACAATGAGCAAGTAACCTGTACCACATAACTTAATTAATTAAATTAGCTATCGAGGGGACTTGCGAATGGATGCAGGTTAACTGAAAAGGAACATTAGGACTTTGTGGCAGGGATTCAAAGCAACAAATGTGAGGGATCAAAGTTAGAAACCTTGATAATCCAAAGATCCTCTGGAATCCAAAAGCAATTCATGAGGAAACAACAAATGCTAAGAAAACAATCAATATAGCACGAAAGAAACAACCAGTAATAAACATGATAAAATTACCATTGATAGGCTGACGGTAAGCGACTCAGTCTAAATTGATGCTACCAAACGCCAATAACCTAGAATCGTAAATGCAACGAAGAATTAGTGAAAACGCAAATGTAAGACGCAATTAAATCAAGAAAAATAGAATCTGTTAACACAGAAAGAAACGTGAAATATAAACTTTATATAAACTTTATATAAATGTTACGCAGCACAGCCATGCCACTCAACTTCCTCTCTCCAAACAGGTTTGGTTTTAAAGAGCAGACTGGGAAGAAGAAGAGGTAGAGAGGAACGTACGGGAAGATTAACTATTATCAAATGAAAAAAAACAAAAAGAAAACTGATGAGCAGAGGAGATAAAAGGACGGCAGAAGGAAAAGTTGGGAAAGGGGAAGCGATAAGTCACACCCGTTGAGCTCCTTTTTATATCAAGGTTCTCTTTGAATTGGCAGGCTCATCAATGACGTAGCAATGACGTGGATAAGACTACATTGTAATTGTCATATGGAGGTGACACATAGGCTATGACTTGGCTTTTTTTTTTTTCCTAACATTGCGTCTACAAACTGCCACACGGGCGTGAATGGTAGACAATTAATAGATAAGTAGAGATACTTCATATGAATATCTAGCAAAACAAAATTACAAAATCTAACAAATTCATATTACAAAATTTATCAAATGATACCAATACTAAACTAATTTAGCTAATGATTACTACAACTTACTTGTATATTGGCCATTTCTCTTCTCTAAATAAGTGAGATCTTGAAAGCATGATTGAGGTGGGAGAGAACCAAGATTCGAGTCGGGTGGTTGATGATGAAGATTCCGGTGAAGAAGGGTGAATATTCTTCGGGAGAATCCATAATGAATATTATTCGGATGCTCGGGTTCATTCGGTTGAAGATACAGATGCTCGGGTTGATGATTGATGAAGCTCGGTTTGATGATGATGAAGTTTGATGAGGTTGAACTTGATGTTGATGAAGTTTGATGTTGATGAACATTAGTTAGGGTTTCATGAAGTTGAACATTAGTTTCATGAATTTGAGAAAGTTGATGATGTTGAGGAATTTGAGGAAGTTGATGAAGTTTGAGCAAATTTAGCATTACAATTACAATGTTAGAATTTAGAATTAGAGAATGTTAGAATGTTAGAATGTTAGATGTTAGAATTTAGAAGCAATTAATTGTTAGGTGAATTTAGAATGATTAGCATTAATGACAATGATTAGCATTAATGACGATGATTAGTAAAAAAAGCTAGGGCGACGAATAGCATGTTTCAGGGCGACGAATAGCAACTCCCTTTATTTTCTCTCTCCTCCCATACCCACCCACCACCACCACGAACCACCTAACCACCGCCAGCCACCTTCACCGACCACCACCCCAGGCGACGCCACCACCACCATTTGGTGGGCGCCGCTCCGGCGACCCCACGGCGGCACCCCCGACCCCGCGCCACCACCTCCATCGTCCTCCAAGACCTTTTTTTTCTCATTTTCTCTCTTCTCTCTTACTCCTTTTCCCACCCATTTCCTCAACAACCACCGCCCAAAAAACGTCCCCCATCCCTCGCCCTACGCCGCCGACCACACGCACCACCATCATCCCCCGCAAATAAAGTAATGCCAAGTGAGAACGAAAAAAATGGAGGGGATAATAGGGGAGAAGGAAGGGGCGGCGGTGTCGTGGAGTGGCGGGGGGAGGGTCGCGTGGGAGATGCGGTGAAGATGGCTGGGTCGAGGCCGCTGTTGGTGGTGGTCGGTGACGGATTGCGGCGGGGATGGGGTGGTCGGGTTGGGTAGGGGGGGTTGGGGGAAGAGAGAGAAAAAGGAAGGGGAAGGGGTTTTTTTTTTTGTTTATTTGATTTAATCTTAACCATTTATCTAAAATATTCATTTTAAAACAAACCGTTCATTTTAACACAAATACCGTTCATTTTAGAAAAAAAAACTACCTATTTCAGATTAAATAAATCAAGACAAAAAGAATTCATTCTAAAACAAATAGAATTCATTTTAGAACAATAATCATTCATTTTATAACAAAAAATTCATTCATTACATAACCATTCTTTTTAAAACAAATACTGTATCTTCATTCTAGAACAAAAATCATTCATTCTATAACAAAACTCATCCATTCTAGAACAAAACTAACCATCCTATGACAAAAACCAACCATCGTAGGACAAAAATCATTCATCCTAGAATAAAAATCATTCATCCTAAAACAAAAACTAATCATCCTATGACAAAACTAAACATTTCTAAACATCATTCATCCCAAAACAAAAACTAACCATTTTAGAACAATATCAAATCATCCTAGTACAAAAACATTATATTATTTTTATAAAACAAAATTAAACAAAAGCAGATTATTATAAAACAAAATTAGATCATTAGAAAACAAATATATATTATTTTTGAAAAAAAATAAATCATTACCAAATAAACAAACAATAGTTATTGTTTTTGTCCTAGAATGGTTAATTTTGTTCTGGGATGATTGGTTTTTGTCCTAAGATGATTAGTTTTTGTTATAGAATGGTTAGTTTTTGTTTTGGGATGAATTGTTTTTGTCTAGGAATGATTAGTTTTTGTTATGAGATGGTTGTTTTTTTGTCATAGGATTATTAGTTTTTGTTCTGGGATGAATGGTTTTTGTCCTATGATGGTTAGTTTTTATTTTGGGATGAATGATTTTTGTCCTACGATGGTTGGTTTTTGTCCTAATATGGTTAGTTTTTGTTTTGCAATTGTTAGTTTTTGTTAAAGAATAGATGGTTTTTGTCCTAGAATGATTGACTTTTGTTCTGAAATGGTTAGTTTTTGTTTTGAAATGATTAATTTTTGTCCTAGGATGATTGGTTTTTGTTCTATAATTGTTAGTTTTTGTTTTGGGATGAATGGTTTTTGTCTAAGAATGATTAGTTTTTGTTATGAGATGATTGTTTTTGTCCTAGAATGGTTAGTTTTTGTTTTGGGATGAATGATTTTTGTCGTAGGATGGTGAGTTTTTGTTGAGAAATGAATGTTTTTTGTCCTAGAATGGTTACTTTTTGTTCTAGAATGGTCAGTTTTTGTCATAGGATGATTACTTTATGTTCTGGAATGGATGGTTTTTGTCTTAGGATGATTACTTTTTGTCCTACGATGATTATTATTTGTTCTAGGATGATAAGTTTTTGTTTTGAAATATATGATTAGTTTTTGTATAGAATGAATGATTTTTGTCCTAGGATGGTTAGTTTTTGTCCTAGGATGATTAGTTTTTGTTCTAGGATGATTAGTTTTTGTCCTAGGATGGTTAGTTTTTGTCTTAGGATCACCAGTTTTTGTTCTAGTATGATTAGTTTTTATTCTGAAATGGATGATTAGTTTTTGTACAGAATAAATGATTTTTGTCTTAGGATGGTTGCTTTTGTTATGTAATGGTTAGTTTTCGACTTTTCGTCCTAGGATGGTTAGTTTTTGTTAGGATGATAGTCTTTTGTTCTGGAATGAACAATTCTTGTTGTAAAATGGTTAGTTTTTGTTTTGGGATGAATGATTTTTTTTTTGTCTAGAAATGGTTGGTGTTTTAAAACAAAAACATTCATTTCAGAACACAAATCATTCATTTTAGGACAAAAAACATTCAGTCCCGAACAAAAACCATTCATTTTAGAACAAAAAACATTTATTTTAGAACAAAAATCATCATATTTATGTTCTGATATTTTATACAATAATAATAATTGTTCAAAAATATTTTTTGTTGTGGGATGAATAGTTTTTGTTATATAATGATCCATGTTTATTCTAAAATGATTTAGTTTCATATTTTCTTTTCTTTCTTTTTATTTTACTCACCACCTTAATTCTCTTTATCTCTCCTCCTTCTTTCCCCACTCCCCGACTATCTCATCCCAGCTCACCGTACCCCTCCCCCGATCACCGCGCGCCACCTTCAATCGCCATAACCGCCTCCATCTCCACCGGCTCAAAGCTCCCCGTCGCCACCTCCTCCTACCTCGACGCCGACAACAACGTCCAAACCGTCACCACCGCCGGCAAGAAAGCCGTACTCTTCGCCGTCCCCAGCGTTTTCAATAAAAACAAAAAGAAAAAAAAATCAATCCCCATATCTCTCTCCTCCCCTTCCCCAATCATAAACTACCGGGTAACACCTTAGAAACGACGGCGGCTGGACGGCGAGTACACCTGGCCTACCATCACACACCACCTTCGCCGGAGATTCACTTGCCCGAGAAGGATGAAAAGAGGAGAAAGAAGGAGAAAAAGAGAGAAATTGGGGATGATTTGCATGGGGGAAGGAGCGGTGATGGGTTGTCACGGGGGTGGCGAAGTCGCCGGCGTGGAGTTTTCCCGACCGACCGGTGGGTGGGTCTGCCGGAGGCGGGGATGGGTGGAGACGTGGGGTGGGTCGTGGTTGGGGACTTGGGGAAGAGGAGAGGAGAGAGAATGTTGTGATGTATTTTTGTGTTTATTGGTTTATGTAAGTGGTGTTGGGCTGGACTATTTATAGTGTTTGGGGGTGCGTTGGGCTTTTTGGGCCAGTTTTTTTTTTTTTTTTTTGGGCTGAGTTGAAAACTGAATACAGCTATTATAGAGTCGGGGGGTACGGAGTGTATTGTACCCCCGGGGTACCATAGACGGATTGAACAGTGATAAATTTTTCGTGAAACGGGAACTCAACTTGATTAAACCGGACCTTAATTTAACATGATTGCTAAACGCAACTTTTTTTTTTACTAACGTAACCTGTCCAAATACCTATAATACCCTCATATTCTCCAAAATTACAAACCATACCCTCATCACCTTCATTCTTGACTTCTTCCCTATCATGTTACAATGACGTAAAATTTTATCAGATCATCCTTTATTCTTACTCATCACGTGTGTTGACCTTCAAACTTCATGTCACGTTTTACGTTTTCACTTGTTTCTTCTTCCTCTGACTTAATTTAAAAAAAAAAAAAGATAAAAAAAATCTCCAATTAACTTCACAATCAATCACCAAATAAAGAGTAAGAATAATGGAAGATCTGATAAAATTTTATTAACTATTCACCTCAATTTCACCATTACTTTAGTTTGAACGTCTCATAATTTTGTTGATACTTTGATTTTTTTTTTTTTTGTTGAAATACAATCAAATGTCAAATTTTGTGAAATTAATTAGTGTAAGTTAATTTTAAAAGTTGTAGTGAGTAAAGATTATTAAGGGTAAAGAAGGAAAAAAACTGGAAAAAATAGGTTACGTTAGTAATTCTTAGGTTACGTTTAGTAGTCCCCTAATTTAAGTACTTGGTTAAAAGTGTAATTCGAATTTAGATTCTCAGGAGGGAGAGCGAGATGGCAGAAGTATCAGGGTCATCATCCTCATCATCGGCGGCGACGACGGAGGAGATAACGCTGACAGTGAAATGGAGCGGAAAAGAGTACACCGTTCGCGTCTGCGGCGACGACACTGTCGGCGAGCTGAAACGCCGTATTTGCGAAGCAACCACCGTGCTCCCAAAGCGTCAGAAGCTTCTCTACCCCAAAATCGTCGGCCCCAAACTTTCCGATGACTCAACCCTTCTCTCCACTTTAACTCTCAAATCCTCCCTCAAGATGACCATGATCGGGTATCCCTCTCTCTCCCTCTCCCTCATCGCTATTACTGCTTTTTCTTATGCTTTGTTCTTCTTCGGAACTTTGATTATGAATTCGAAACCAACTTTGCTATGTGTGAAATGTTAGGGCACATCATAGAATCATAAATTCGTGTGATATTGTTGCTGTATTTAAATTGATGAAACTAGAGTTTAATTTTGATTTGATAGCATTTGGTTGACCAATTTGAACTTGTTTATGTAAATTGGTAAACAAAATCGTTCTTGGTCGAATGGGAAGTTGCGTGCCGGCTGATTTCGTCTGGAAGGGAAGCGAAATTGATGACTCTATTGAGGAGATTTGGACTAGGCACTTAGGCAGTATAAACTTAATGATAGCGTCAAGGAGAAAGGTGTCTAAGTACTTGTAAGAGGTAGCATAGTCGAAGGAGAGAGTTGTACATAGAACTTGAGCAATGGAGAGACTGTGTGCATCGTGAGTTCGTGACAACTCTTATAGGTATCTTTCAAATTAGTAGATATTATCAGCTAGGAGATGAAGATGGAGGCTTTTCCCTTGCGAAAGTGGTTTGTTAGTCCCATACGTTTGCCTCTATGCGAAATTAAACCCCACAAGATTGGAGTAATTATCTCCCATACCTTTCTTAGCATGTGAAATCAAATAGTTATTATTAACCAATATTTATTTATACGAGATGTTTGTTTGCTCTTCATTTTCCTCATTAGTAAGATTCTTGATATTAAAAATTATGTTATCTACTCCATTGCTATGCTTCCATGTGACATCTCTTCTATTAAGGAGGTTTTGGCTGGAATTCTCCTTGAAAACCAAATGTTATAATTTTTATTGGGGAGGAATCTGAAATGTATCATGTGCTTATAGACACTATTTTTGTTTTAACAAAGTTTTCCTACTCAACAAAACTATCTCCTCACACTGTCTAGGTGTCGGATTTTGCCGAAATATTCTCATGTGTTTTGTGTCTAATATGAGGTGTATGTATCCCTACCCACACCAGAGTGTCTAGTATCTGTAACGAGGTACTTTAGGAAACCTAAAAAGTGCGAGCCACATAGCTCAACGGCCTGTATTGGCATGTACAATGCTGCTAAACCTGGTCAGATGTCTCGTAGTTGATGGAGTATCGTGTAGGCGAATAAGGTGAGAAGGATAAGCAGGTAATAGTGTAATACATCTACTAAAAGGAAAGAGAAGAGTCAAGAGCCTTCGTTTTTCTATGTTCACTATATTCAGCTTATCCCCTAGTTGATTGATTCATACGCACTCCTATACCTACAACACTGTCCTGCTAGTAACCTTAGGTTGTATATCTGAAAATCAACCCTAGAACAACAACAGAAATTGCTGCTGAAAACAGAGTCTTTTCAGAAACGCACCAGTGCGGAAACGGAATTCAGACATAGAAAAACACATCTGATGAATCCCTGACCTTTGCCATTGGATAGCTAGCTTCAAAAACTTTAATCTCAACATAAGATGTGCTTAAAACAGATCACGGAGCTAGGAGATATGCTTCCTCAAACTCGAGCTCAGAAAACTATGTTTCTGTCTCTGCTGCTGACAGCCTTAGTAAATAATAAACTGCAAATGATTGGAAGATTCTTTCATGCTATTTAACTCCACGTTTAAGCTTTTCAAAAAGGTATAGAACTCGTGAAAAGACCTTCATTTGCTTGCCCAAAGAATCCTCACAAGTCGACTGCGCAAAACTAAATTTTCTTTGTTTCATAATTTGTTTTCAATACGATTTCTCCTCTAATCTTGGCTCTCAATTTGAATTATTTATGAGCTTATCGCACTTGCATCACCCATCTCTTCATTCAGAACCAAAAAAAAAAAAAAAAAAAAACAAAAACAGAAAGGAAAGACTTTCTGAGTTTAATTTTGTCACAACTGAAACAGATCACTACCGTATTGCAGAATTAAATAGTATGAATTGGAATGTCAGAGTACTTCTAGGTTTCTAGAAAATAGGTCCAGATTCATGAGTATATCTAGATACATGACTGAAAGCCAGTTATGTCTAATCAAGCAAACCTCAAGCTGTCTGCTGTTTTATTTTATGAAAGCTCAGGCGACTTGTTGTATGAAATTCCCTTTGTATACTTACCCGGCGTTGTGATGAATCTCTAACCAGGATACTCTTCTTGTGTTAAATGTTTATGATCTTGGTGAATCACCAAAACGTACATGCATAGTCTTAGAGGTATTTGAATTTAGGTATAACTGTATAAGTTCAGTATTTCCAATACAGCAATAGACACAGCGAAGACACTCATGACTTTATTCCTCCAAAAATGCTTCTCTAATTCTACAATTGTGTTACTTGACTTACTTCAAAGGATGAAGTGTGACTATAGTGTTTTTACATGGACATTCAAGCATTTTCATTGTGAAGTCTTAACAGATGTTTTCATATCCTTTAGACCTACCTTCATGTAGTTTTAAGTGGCCTAATCATGATTTTTTTTTGTGAGATGTAACCATGGTTTTATTATAGTATAAAGTAGTGATATTAGTAGTGGATTCTCACACGATGTCTATTTATACGAGTAACTGTTATTCTTGCATTCTTGCCTGCCTGCCCCACTTGTGGAGATCTAGTTTGGTGAAGCAAGCAATCTGGAGCAGGGAATTTTGTTTCTTTTGCTTAAGGCCACTGGTAATAGCGATATTGAGTATTAAAATATGTCTGTAAATTTTTGTGTATTACGCAGGACAGTTGAAGATGATATAATTGTGGATACAGTTGACTCTCCAGAGATAGTTGATGACTTTGAACTTGGACAAGATGAAGCTATTGACATAAAGGATAAGGATGTCAATAAGCAGAAACTAAGGCGACGAATCAATCAGTATAAGGTTTGGTAGCTCTTGTAGATATGAATGTTAATCTTTCCTATTCATATTCATTTTCTCTTGTTGTGACTAACAGACACTCACATTATCACACTATAAGCTTCTGATCTTTGTTACCCGACCTTCTATTATCCTCGCGTGTTTGCAGTATTGCACAACTGACAGTTAAACTTGACTAAACTCTTTAGGCTACAACTGGAAGAAAATAAAAAAATAAGAATCAGGTTTTAGCCAGGTCTGAGTAACAAATCTCGCATATAAGTTTTCCTTATTTGCACTCTCTTCCACCTCCACTCCCACTACCTTACTTAAGTTGTCACCCATTGCCACTGCCACGTGCCCCATTGCCACCATTGCCATGATCTACTTTGTACATAACTATAAGAAGTAGCTCTTATTGGGGACCAAGTTTAATTACCCCCTTCTTGCCATTGAATGCTGCCAAAACACCCGTCCCATTAATAGCACTGAATCCGGCCAGACGGCGATGAGACTAACCCAACCCTAGCATTTCCCATTCCGTCTTGTCTCGCACTACCAAATTTTATCGCCGCCAACCCTCCAACTACGTCTCACCTTCTTTTCTCCCATGAATTTTTTTAATGGAGTGATCGTTTGCCACCAACCAGTAGCACCACCGATGTGAATCCATTGAAACGGATATTTCACGTGGCCTGTGGCAACAATGGATGAGGCAGTTGAGTGTGAGAGAGAAAGGAAAGGGCAGTTGCATGGGCGCCTGCATGCCACTATTGGTAGGGTTCCCAGTTGCAATTATCAGGGGGTTGTTGACGAGGACATGAAAGAGGGAGGATGGGAGAGGAAGTGGGAGGGTTAGTGTGGGAGGACAATGGATCATACCACTTCTTAGCATATTGATGTTGTATCCCTAGAGAATTTGCATTGTCTGCATATTGGGATTTAGGATATATGCATCACATTGAAGACTATGTTTACTGGTATTCTGGGGAAGGGCCTTACGTGTGAAGCAACCAGTTTAAAAGATAAATTGGAGAAGATGGCATGCTTCTGGAGCCTTGGACAAGACAAAATAAAAGCAATCGCACAAGCGGCAGAAAACAATTGGGTGTTGGAAATTTTTTTTTTTTTTTTTTTTTTTTTTTTTTTTTGATAATTAAAGGTGTTGGAATTTAGGATAGTTTATGTGGTGATAAAGTGGGGAGAATGTGTATGAGAGGAGGAAAAGTTTCTGATTCATTGTGTTATTCAATTTGGCAGTAATACATAGCTTTAATAGATAATTTGCACTCTTCTAGTTTCCTAGGATGCATCTAGACTCATGAAATTGCATGTTCTAGATTATTCTACCTGGGAACTCATAACATTAGCCTAATAAAAACACTAAACAATATCGAAAATTCTGGAAAATTCTCATAATCTCAACACTCCTCCTTGAGACTTTTCGCCATGACTCCGAGCTTGAGTTTCAAGATCTCGAACTTACTTCTTTGGAGGTTTAGTGAAGATATTTGCATGCTGATTGTGTGTAGGGCAGTACAAAATAAGTTTGGCCTCCTTATCTAGGTCGGCATGTCGGGTGGCAAGAAATTTCACTTTTATATACTTCGTTTTGCCGTGGGAAAAAGGATTATAGATATAGCAATGGCTGACTTGCTATCCACCAGAACCTCTGTTGCACATCCCTTTGCTTTGACGTGGACACCGGTTGGTTTAACCACCCAAATTTTCTGTATTGAGGTTTTCCCATAATCGTTGGGCTCCGTGGTTGCACACCAACATGATTCTCCGAACTTTTGATTTAATTGGCCATCAACAACAACAACAAAGCCTTGTTCCCAAAATGATTTAATTGACCATCATTGGACAATGTTTCCTTACTTTAAGGACTCGTAGATTTCTTGCTGTCTGAAGATGAAGATGGCTTTTGGACTTGTGCAGAGGGAAAGCAATCAAGACACCTGTTTGAGTGCTGCCCTTTTTCTCATCTTTTTGTGTATCCCATTTCTCATCAACTCCCACTTTTCTAACCGTATTAGCTTTCTCACGACTACCATCCCAGAATATGGAAAATGCCTTGTTTTGCATTTTAGTTTTGGCGATTCCTTCTTCTTAGGATCATAGATAATACAATGTTCATCTTTGAAGACAACAACATAGTGTTGCATCATTTGAGGAATGCTCAACAAATTCTCACTAATTCTGGTACTAGAAGATCTATGTATTTAGTACCTTTCTTTGTTTGGATAGCGATTGTGCCTTTTCCTTGCCCTTTCAAGACTGCGCCATTTCCAACACGAATAGTGGTCTTTTGTGAGGTGTCCATATGCGTAAAAAGTCTTGAATCATGACTCATGTGACTGGTACATCCGCTATCAATGAGCCATTTCTGCTTGGAATTTGAACCTCCATTGTGGCTAGCATAAAAAAGGTGATCCTCCGCACAATTTGCTTCTTGAATTTGATGTGGTTGTGTGGCCTTGGTCATTGAATTGTCCTCAATATGACCAAACCTTTCGCAAAATTTGGATTTTGGCTTCCCCTTAAACCAACAGTCTTGCTCCCTATGATTGCTCTTGCCACAAGTGTCACATGCAGAGTAAGCGCTGTGAGCATGATAACTGTTATTCTCTAAATTTTTGCCCTTACCATTAACCATGAAATCTAACGATGGGGCATGGAGTTGGTCGCATGATGTTTTTTCTACTCGACGTCCCCAGAACACAGAAAGTAATTTAGAATCAGTCTATCAATGTATAGCTGAGTCAATAGTCGAAGTTATGAAATCCGTGGCTTTCCCTATAGACATCCGTTCTTGTCCTATTTGGAAGGTTTTGATGTTTCAATATATTTTTACACCCATTCGTTTCCTACCACTACTTATACTCGTAGACATGTCTCATATCATGTTAATCTTTTTCATTTTAACATTATTGTCACATCTCATATGTTTTAATCTTACTCTGATATATCTCCCTTGGACCATTTACATTGGATGTAGATTAATGTGCGCAATCCTTGCCGGAGTGGAAAGAAGCTACTTGTTTTAGACATTGACTATACTCTGTTTGATCACCGTTCCACAGCAGAGAATCCTTTGGAGCTAATGCGACCTTGTGAGTAGCTTGACATTTTCGTACATTTAGTATATATTCTAAATATTGTTGCTTATATTGATTACATGCAGATCTACACGAGTTCCTGACAGCTGCTTATGCTGAGTATGATATTATGATATGGTCTGCAACAAGGTAGGATGTCGCTCCTGTTGAAAACTGGAATATGGACTTAATAGTATTCAAATTTTTCCTTTGGTCCATGGCTCGACGAGCCAAAACTCAGAATGTATTACTAGCTACTTGTGTTTGAATATTTGTCGTGATTTGGTCATTTTTTTTCCTTTAGTTTTTTTTTTTGTTTGAGATGTGATGTCTTGTTCTTTGTAGCATGAAGTGGGTGGAACTGAAGATGGGGCAGCTTGGAGTCCTTAGCAATCCCAACTACAAAATTACGGCTATGTTGGACCATTTAGCTATGATCACAGTTCAGTCTGAATCTCGTGGTGTGTTTGACTGCAAGCCTCTAGGATTGATTTGGGGCCTATTTCCTGAGGTTTGAAAGGAGTTTATATTTCTCTTTCCATTTCATAGATGCCTGCTTATCAAATCCGCGCTAACCCCCATTTCTTTATTTTTCTCATTGATCACATGTTTCAGTGCAAAAAAGTTTCGTACTTGGCTCTCTTTTTCATTGCTTAAAAGTTTCGTATCGATGTACTTAGCTAAACATAATACACAACAAATATTAAGAGGTTTAAGATGATTAATCTCGGACAAAAAATATTTGTTTGTTTTTCACTATTCATGGCGTTTCACTCTAATCTAATACTATATATTAAAATCTGAAACCAAGTCTTTCCTACGACGACACTTGGCATACATTAATTGGATAGAACATAAAAGTAGTATTAAAATACAATTATCGGTTAAGATATGGTAATATATAATCATACATTAATTGGATAGAACATAAAAATAGCATTAAATACAATTGTCAGTTAGAATATGGTATATTATTAGCTAATTTATGGAAATTAATTATTATGGTAATTTATTAGAGCAAAGATAAGACAATATTTTTTTTATAAAACATGTATAAACAATATAAATATATAACCCGGGCGTGGCACGGGCATGCAAACTAGTCGTTCTTGATATTTGGGGGTCTTGATGGCTATAATTCGGCAATTCTCTGATTGGGATCTAATATGGAAGGAGATTGCTGTGTAATGTTTTGCCTAATCGTTCGCTTTCCACTATGTGTTTTATTTAGTGAGGCAGCACGAAAATGTGCTGAAAGTCTTTGTTTTCGCGTGTTGCAGTATTACAGTGAGAAGAACACTATAATGTTTGATGATTTGAAAAGGAACTTCGTGATGAATCCCCAGAATGGCTTGACTATTAGGCCCTTCAGGAAGGCTCATGCTAATCGGGATAGTGACCGGGAACTTGTGAGGCTCACCCGATATCTACTTTCCATAGCCGAACTTGATGATATTAGTGTCCTTGATCACCGTCGTTGGGAATCATATTCTGATGATAGTGCAAAAAGGCGACGCCATGCATGAGGAAGCTGATTATGCTGTTGCCTCTATCAGAGAAGTGAATTGTTCCCTTCTTTTCTGAACAGGCTGTGTAAGTGTCGTCATTGTAAGATTATACTCTCAATTTGGACATAATGAGATGAATTCATTACTTTTCGGTGATTTCAAAGTATATGGTATCTCCATCATAATCATTAGACGGGTATTATAAAATCGTGATCCCTTCACTGTTTTGTTTCGTTGTACGAAATCTGTCATTTTTGGTTCGGCCATGTTCTAAATCTTTCGTCTCTTCTAGGCTATTGAACTTATGCCTCGTTATGGAGAGACGAAAGATTTAGAACACGGCACTAATATTTTTTTTTTAATTTTTTTTTTAACCAGTAATAAGTATTTTTACCTACTACTAAAGATGTAATGTTCGAAACCCGTCTCCCTCGACTGAAATGCGAACCCACGAAGGGTCGAAACTAGTAACATCCGAACAAGGGCCAACTAGTTGCTTTCAGCATTGTTCGGATGAAACTAGCTTCTCTTACCGACTCGGAAACAACAGAAGCCGCAACAACAGGTCCATGCACCTTCGGATAAGGGCCAACTAGTTGTTTCACAACGATATCCGAAGGCGATGAACCTCAAAACAGTCTTAAAAACGATCAAAAAGGCGGAGGATTTAGCAGTAACGGGTAAACCCGAATGTTAAAGGGTGGCAGTAAGGAATGGAAGCAAGCAAGAATCTTAACCCCATTCAAAAGCTAAAAGGAGGCCCCACCGACGTCATGGGGACCCTGGCTCGAAGTTAGGGCCGAGGCTGAGCCAGGATACCCATGAGAGGCTTATGTTGGGGCCAAAAATATCAATGGGCCGAAAGTAAATAAGCCCATATGCGGAAAGTGGGCAAAAGCCCACAGGGAAGAATAAATGAAGGGCAAAACTGTCTTTATGAACAAGGAAGGATCTGGATCGTTAATACTGGGTTACCCCTTCCCCAAGAGAGGAAAGATAGCCCTACACTTGGCAAGATCTCTTATACCAGCAACCCTATTTGAGGAGGTGTTATAAATACCCCCTCCATTACATCATTCAAGGCATTCCAATCATTTTACAACACCATTTCCAAGATATAAAACCTCACAAAATCAGTAACATTCTCTAAAACCCTTTAAATACTTTTATTACATACTTTGTCACCTCGACTACGAGGAGAGCCTACCCTTTGTGTAGCACCTTTCTGACTTGAGCGTCGGAGGGTCCTCACCCGGGTAAAAACCCCCGGGTTTGGGACTTTTGTTTTCGTGTGCAAGCCCATCAAAGGTGACGTAGCCCAGAGCCGCGGCAAACCATCGTCTTCCACCTGACATCGGGAAAATACCCCGAACAAGAGGACAGTAATTCAAAGGCTACAAGATGACACAAAAGCAAGAGAACAATAATGCAGCTTTCGAAAAAGAATGGAATCATCACAACAAGAACAAAAAAGGGCATGGAATGACACCACCAATACAAGATATCGGACAATTAAGAAAATGCTTTATCATTATATTACTCTACTTTACACATTCCTTAGCTTCTCCCACCAACTCTAGGAATCTTGTGTTTGGAGGGCACTGCATGCACGCTCTCCTGGAAGACCGAGCGAATATATATGCTAACTTCTTACCCTCTACAACTCGCCCCGAGTTACCTAACTCGGCCGAATTGGTAGATCACCCTGATGCACTTGGATCAACTGGTATGCGGCCAATGCGCGAGTATATACAACATACATACGTACAACTCTCGAATCCCAAATATGAATTATGATCACATATCAATCTGTAGCATCAGCTAGAATATCCCTTAACAATAATTTTCTTGATGAAAATTCGTTGTTGTGTTGATGTACATCTCTTTGACATGCTACACATTTAATGGTGGTAATATTTGCACGTTTCTTGGGTGTCAAAATATTACTTCGTCTTCTTTTCAAGACTACAAATCCACGTAAAATCTTCACCCACGTCGGAATTTTCACACGTTGTAGACAATAATAACTATTCTCCATCTCACTAACAATTTCATCACTTGTTGGACGATCATCCACATTGGACGATACGCAACGAGCAGCTAAGCCTAGGAGCTGCGACATAACCTCATTCGTAAACCCTGAAATCATCATTTTTTGATCGAAAAGTTGCTCGAATTTTCGCTGTTTGATCAGCGGTATCGCCCACTCGATTAATGAAGTGGTAGACCTTGAAGCATCAATTACCTTCTGACCAGTTATAATCTCCAGCAACACAACACCGAAGCTAAAGACATCATTCTTTGTACTTAGCATGCATGGGGTCGTATAACTAGGGTCCAAGTACCCAATCGTACCAGCGGGTTGACTCACTGAGACAACTCGGCCGCGTAGTAGATCATTTTCGTCATCATCTAGCCTTATAGCTAAGCCAAAGTCGATTAATTTGGGATTCCAATACTTGTCGAACAAGATATTGGTCGATTTGATGTCCCTGTGAATAACCTTTGGTTTGAGGCTATGTATAAATCGTAAGGCTTTAGCAATCTCAAGCACAATTTTTGCACGTCGTTCACAAGTCAACAACATTGAAGCTTGTGTGACGTTGTTGGCTGCATGTAACAAGTCGTGTAACGAACCATTTGGCATGAACTCCATTACAAGACTGCTGATCTTGATTTCTTGATTAGTCTTGGATAAGTCGTGACTCGTTCCGAGTAGATTCACGACATTGTGAGCCTTGTTGGGTAGTGAAGTAAGTATCCGTGCTTCGTTGTCGAGTTTAGAGTTGTCTTGAAGAATTTGAAGCCCAACTGAGGATCTCTTTATAGCTACAACTTGGCCATCGTCGAGCAAACCTTTGTAGATGCATCCATGGCTTCCTTTGCCTATGATTTGTGAAGTAGAGAAATTTTGGGTTGCTTTACGGAGCTCCTCATACTCAAACTTCCTCATGTAATAATCTTTGTAACGATCTCCACGACTCCACGTACTAGGCCAAAATATTATCTATCTACTGGATTTACAAGGTAGTTTGGAATACGAAAACTGAAATGAAAGTTTTGGTTAAATTTCGAAAATATAACAAAATAAAAATTAAAAATATACGCTACAGAGCACAATATAATGTCGAGGACTTAAATCACCCCCACGTATTATGGTAAATATAGAGAAGTTATGGTAGCTCGATCGACAATTTAGTGTGTAGATGATGAAAGGGATGAAGAAACGAATAAATATCGAGAAAATGATCATTGATCAAGGCCTAGAAGAAGTAGATATCCAAACCTGCTCAAGTCTATCTGCCGCCTCGCCAATAAACAATACTATATAGAGCGATAAGGTGTCACAAAATTTGTTGCGTTTTTTAACACGATAAGTGAACAATGGGTAGAGCGAGGGAGAGGAGAGTAGATTGATGAAGGATTGGGGATAGTAGAGTTTGTGTTCGAAGACGGAAAAGGAGAGGACTGATTTCTATCTGATGAGAAGAGAGTAATAAACAGAGTTTGGGGGACAAAGACTAAAGAGTATCATGTAAAAAATGGTGGGAAAATTTAAAGTGGTGGAGAAAGCAAAAGGATACGGGAGCAAAAAAAGGAATCGTCAAATAAAGATAAAGGAGATGTCTTTATATATTGGTCCTGACTTTACCCAATAAGTATATGGTACCCCCGGGGTACCATGCGCATGGTACCCCCAGAGTCCAATATGAATGTGTCAGATTTTTGATGAAAAGGCCCAATTTAAAAAAAAGCCCAATATAACTACAACCCAATACAATTACAACACAAACCCAAACTCAAACCCAAACCCAAACCAATCTCTCTCCTCCCTTTCCCCACCCCCTACCTACCCGACCACCACCCCAACCCCACCAGCCGCCACCGCCGCCTTCACCGACGGCTACCCCAGAGCTCAGAAACCCACCACCGGAGGCGCAACCCTCCGGCGACCTCAAACCCCAATCCCCGCGGTAGCATTTTCTCCCCTCCCACCTCATTTTCTTTTTTTTTTTCCTCCATTTTCTCTCTCCTCAAATGTCTCCCTCTCCGGCAGCACGCGCGATGGTTGTGGCTTTGGGGAAGTTGAGGGAGGAAACGGTGGTGGGGTGAGGTCGTCGAAGTCGGCCACCACTTTTGGTGGTGATGGGGGAAGGGATGGGGGAGGAGAGAGAAAATGAATGAGTGGTTGGTTTTTGTTATTTTATTAAAAAAAAATCATTATTTTATATAACTTATCATTACGATATACAAGAATGGTCATTATCCTTATGAAAATTAGTCATTATAATATGCAAATATGGTCATTACCCTTATATAAATTGGTTATTATGATACACAAACAAGGTCATAATTCTTGTATAACTTGGTCATTATTATACACAAACACGATCATTACTCTTATACAACTTGGTCATTACTATACACAAATATGGTCATTACCCTTACAAAACTTGGTCATTACTCTTATAAAAAAAAATTTGGTCATTATTATGCACAAACACAGTCATTACCCTTATACAATTTGGTCATTACTATATACAAACAAAGTCATTACCCCTATAGAATTTGGCCATTACTATACATAAGCATGTTTTATTACCTTATACAAATTGGTCATTACTATAAACAAACACGGTCATTACTCTTATACAATTTGGTCATTACTATAGACAAACACGATCATTACCCCTATAGAATTTGACCATTACTATACATAATCATGTTTCATTACCTTATACAAATTGGTCATTACTATAAACAAACACGGTCATTACCCTTATACAATTTGGTCATTACTATAGACAAACACGATCATTACCCCTATAGAATTTGACCATTACTATACATAAACATGTTTGATTACCTTATACAAGTTGGTCATTACTATACACAAATATGGTCATTACCCTTATAGAACTTGATCATTTTTATACACAAACACGATCATTACTCTTATAAAACTTGGACATTACTATAGACAAACACGGTCATTACTATGCACAAAAATGGTCATTACCCTTATTGAAATTGGTCATTACTATACACAAACATGATCATTACCTTATAAGACTTGGTCATTACTATACACCAACGTGGTCATTACCATTATAAAATTTGGTCATTATTATAGACAAACATGGTCATTACCCTTATACAATTTGGTCATTACCATACACAAACATGTCATTACCCTTATAAAATATGGTCGTTACATTATTGTTTACTATATAATCATTACCCTTATTTTTTTCTTGTCATTACTACATTATTTTATATCATTATGATCTAATCTAATGACTAATCATTATATACTAAAGAGTTGATCATTATTTCCTTTGATCATTATTATAATACAAATTGATAATTTCTAATGCTATTACCGTCATTATCTAGCTAAAATCAATCATTATTCAATGCAACCCATCTTTGCTCTCTTACCCCTCCCCCCGCTCCCCCACCTCCGGTCCAACCCAACCCCGATCCCGCCACCGTCTACCACCACCACCAACTAACCCAACAATTACTTAAACCCCAGACCGTCGTACACCCCACCCCCATCCCCGCCGCCCTTCCTCACCCTTTTTTCGTTTTTTCCTCCCCTTCTCGTTTATCTCCTTTGCAACGCCACAGAACACCAGGTGGCAGCGGTCAAGGCGTCGTGCGGAGTTTTCGGAGGTGTCGCCGGTGGGTTTGGTTGTGCGCGACGGTGGTTAGTGGGCGGTGGCTGGATTGGGGAAAAAATATATGAGAGATGAGAGAGAAATAGTCTGTGTTATACAAAGAAGAGATTGAATTGGGTTTTGATAAATTTGGGCCAGTGTTACTTGTGAGAAGAGACGGGGGGTACCATGCCCATGGTACCCCGGGGGTACCATATAATTTGCCGACTTTACCGACGATTTTTCTTTTTAGCTAAATAAAAATACAAGAGGTAGCTAAGCAAAAAGAGAGGAAGGGAAAGCCTCAAAGCATTGGAAGAACGACCTAGCGAAAAAGCCCAAAAAGTCCAATTGTGAGCCCAATACATTATCGGCTCGTGGAGTCCAAGTAAATCTAATACTAGAGAGACTATCGCAAAGAAACAACGAATTAGCTGTCTAACCCCGAATCTCCTAACACGGGTCGACGTTCCTCAACACAACATGCATTGACGACACAAAGGTTGTCCCCATCGAAAATAACGTTATGCAAATGCCTAGAAGATGTTGCAGAAATAGCATGACGAGCAGTCAAACAAAAGCGGAGAAACGAAGGCATGCGATGACCTCCTGCATCCACCACTAACCCTGACCCATCATGTTCTACCCAAGCAACAACGCAAAAAGAATGACGAAATAGTCCTGTCAAAATTTTTCTAATGAAAACAAGCAGCAGCGAGGCTCCAAGGAGATGATTCGGAGCCCGGTATAGTGGTGCCTCCAGAAGTACACAAGGTCTTATGAAGTCAACATCTCCACTAGAGAAGCGAAGATGGTTCCGGGTAGGCCAAACAAGGTCCATGACACTATAACACTACGGATTATGCAAAGTGGTTTAAGGATTTGGTTTGTCACACATTGGGAGACTCAGGCTCATATGATAAGTTTATAATAGATTCACACCAGCATACTACCAACAAGGGATTCTCCTTTTAAAGCCCGGAGAGGATACACAACCCCTCTATGGTACACCGGGGGTACGATCCATTTCGTACCCCCCGGCCAAAATGAATCACTGGCTTGTAAACACAGCGCGGCCCAAAATATAAAACACGGCCCAAATAACAAAATGGAGCCCAAAAACAAAAACAAAAAAAACAGCTCTTCCCCCTTTTCCTTATAAAATACACATTTTCTCTCTCTTCCAACGGTTACCATAAATTCATCTTCTTCGCAGAAAAAACTGTTGTACTTCTTCATCACGCTTCCTCCCTCCCGCCTCAACCAAAATAGTTTCAAAAAACTGTCCAAAAAATTAATGAAAATGCCTCAACTGAAACAAAAAAGGAAATTACAAGATATGATTACATCAAAAAATGAAGATGATCAACAACTTGAAGAACAAACAAGGTAAAAATTTAATTCGAACACGAATTTTACGATTTTAAGTTCAAAAATTAGTTTATAGTTCAAATGGAGTAACAATTTTGGCATTGTTGAAAAATTGCAGGAAAATATTAAGTGTTCGACAGCAAAACAGCAAAAAATAGAAGAAAACAGGTATAAATTTTTTAAAAATTGCATGTTGAAGAAGTTGAGATTTTGTTTTGAAATATATTGGGAAGTATCTTGTGAAATGAATCAATCTGTGTTAAAAAAAGAAAGGCAAAAATACACATATTAGGGTTTCGGAATGGTTGCCTTTTATTTTGAAATGCATAATATCTGTTACAGAATGGTTACCTTATGTTCTGAAATAGTCGGTTCTGAAATAGTCGGTTTGTGTTTTAGAATGGATGCTTTGTGTTTTCGAATGATTAGTTTGTGTTTTAGAATGGATAGTTTGTGTTACATAATGGATGGTTTGAGTTTTAGAATGGATAGTTTGTGTTTTAAAATGGTTAGTTTGTGTTACGGAATGGATGGTTTGTGTTTTAGAATGGTTAGTTTGTGTTTTAGAATGGATGCATTGTGTTTTAGAATGGATAGTTTGTGTTACCAAATGGATGGTTTGTGTTTTAGAATGGATAGTTTGGGTTTTAGAATGGATAGTTTGTGTTACATCATGAATGGTTTGTGTTTTAGAATGGATGCATTGTGTTTTAGAATGGTTAGTTTGTGTTTTAGAATGGATGGTTTGTGTTTTAGAATGATTTGTTTGTGTTTTAGAATAGATAGTTTGTGTTACAGAATGGATGGTTTGTGTTTTAGAATGGTTAGTTTGGGTTTTAGAATGGATAGTTTGTGTTACATAATGGATGGTTTGTGTTTTAGAATGGATAGTTTGAGTTTTAGAATGGTTAGTTTGTGTTACAGAATGGATAGTTTGTATTTTAGAATGGTTAGTTTGTGTTACAGAATGAAGGGTTTGTGTTTTAGAATGGTTAGTTTGTGTTACAGAATGAATGGTTTGGGTTTCATAATGGATAGTTTGTGTTACAGAATGGATGGTTTGTGTTTTAGAATGGATAGTTTGGGTTTTAGAATGGATAGTTTGTGTTACAGAATGGATGGTTTGTGTTTTAGAATGGATAGTTTGGGTTTTAGAATGGATGGTTTGTGTTTTAGAATGGATAGTTTGGGTTTTAGAATGGATGGTTTGTATTTTAGAATGGATAGTTTGGGTTTTAGAATGGATAGTTTGTGTTACAGAATGGATGGTTTGTGTTTTAGAATGGTTTGTCTGTGTTACAAAATGGATTGTTTGTGTTTTAAAATGGATGCTTTGTGTTACAGAATGGATGGTGTGTGTTACAGAATGGATGGTGTGTGTTTTAGAATGGATGGTTTGTGTTATAGAATGAATGGTTTGTGTTATAGAATGGATGGTTTGTGTTATAGACAGAATGATTTGTGTTTTAGAATGGATGGTTTATGTTTTAGAATGAATGCTTGGTGTTTTAGAATGGATGGCTTATGTTTTAGAATGTTTGGTTTATGTTCTAAAATTGTTGTTATTTATAATGATTCAGGAGAAATTTTCATAAAAAGCCTATACAAATACGGTGCAGTCCTGGTGTAGTCAAAGAGGTAATGGGTAAAATCAAATGGAATGCATACCAAGTCAAAGCACTTAGAGAAATAAGATTTTCAAGGATTGTTTTTGCTTGACGTTGACGACGTGCCCAAACACATGTTTCCGTGGCTTCTACAAAACTTCAACGAGCGTACAAGGCTTTTGAATTTTTGTGACAATCAGATAAAGGTATTCACCGCCTCAGATGTTCATTACATCCTAGGCTTACCACATGGTGATCTGCCCTTTCCTGATATGAGTATAGATAAAAAGGATAACCCAGATTCTTGGCTTAAGGATAAATGGATGCAAATATTAGGCAGGGAGGATGACAAGCAAGTTTACATTGGCTGGAAAGAATTCGAGAAAAGGGTAATGCGGAAGCTGATGGGGGAGCAATGTTCAAGCAACTGTTTGTTTTATTTGTGGTTTCATGTTTCCTTGGAACTATATCAAACTCCTTTGTCCAGCTTAATATATGCAAGGCGATCGACAATGCAGACATGATTGGTCGATATGATTGGTCTGAATTTGTGCTGGATTACCTGTGTAAATCAATCAAGGCCTTCAAGGAGACCGAAACTTCCATCTTAACTGGTTGCACACTGATGCTTCAGCTATTTTACTTTCATAGCCTGGCATTCCACGGAAATCGTGAGAAAAGCAATCTCCCACTGATACAACACGGGAATAACGAGAAGATGTGGACCAGAATTGGAAAGGAGAAGAACGCCGATGGTTTTGGCATGGGTATCCGTGTTGATACAGTGGATACTGTTGTACAAGCTGGACGATATGTAACTTTCCCAATGCCAACAACTTTGCCAACAGATCAAGAAATTAGAGAGCTCCAATTAGATGTAAGTGTTATCGAATTTTCTACTTCAATTATTTGTTGTGTTTTAGAATGAATACTTCTTGTTTTGAAATGAACACTTTTGTTCTGGAATGAATACCTTTTGTTTTGGAATGAGTGGTTTGTGTTCTGGAATGAATAGTTATTGTTTTGGAATGATTGGATTGTAATCTGGAATGGATTGTTTGTGTTTTGTAATGAGCCATGTTCTGACTTGCAGAGACCCTTTCAAAGACTTCTGAAGCTGGGTCAGAACTTGGAGGCAGCTCATAGACATACATGGAATGAATTCCAAGAAGAGAAACTTTCTCAAAGTTCACAAGAGGTTGAAATCGAAGAAATTTCATCGGAGGGAAAACGTTTTCTTAGTCAGCCAGGAGTCATGGAGACAATTGAAGCTGCCGAGGATTTACTGAATTCAGTTGGTGGGCAAATTAATGAGCTAAATAGGATCTTATTACCAAACTGGTGGACAAATCAAGCTAGCCAGACATCATCTCAAGAAATACGAGACGCAAAAGGGCCATCTCAGGAACTGGCTAGCCAACCGTCTCAGGAAACACATAGCCAACCATCTCAAGAGCAAAATTCTCAAAAAGGCAAACGAAAGAAACAAGAAGCAAGACGGAAGAAGAATTCTGCCACGGAAAAGATTCTAAGAAAACTGCAAGTACCAAAGCAGCAGCCCGAAAATCTGAATTCTGAAACCCATCCAGCTTCCTCTTCAAAATTGACAACTCCTCAAGTTTCCCCTATAAAGAACCCGTCTAATCCTCCACTGTTCAACGTCAGTACACCAACTACCCCATCAAGTCCGAGCAAGGGCAGAGTTGCATCTCCAATGCAAGTTTATAAACGACAAAAACGTTGCAAGACTCCATCTCCTAATCCAAATGATAAATTATTAGGGGAAGTATTACCAACAACAAGTCTGAAACAACTATTGCAAACATCTGCATTCTTGAAAGCCCCTTCTGAAATGCAGCTTGAGATACAAAACCAACAACCAGAAACAGTGAGGAAAACAGAGCAACAAGAGGAGGGGAAAAATGAAACAGTCGAGATTTTGCCACTGACTTCTGGCAATGTAATGGAGAAAACTGTGGACGGGATGCAAATGCAAAAGGAGAATGAAGATGATAAAAATCAAGAAAATGAACCTGAACCTGAACCTGTCGAGGAGATTTTGCAAATCACAACTGGAGATGAGAAAAATGAAGAAACTGAACCTGAACCTGTCGAGGAGATTTTCCAAATCACAACTGGAGTCGTAATTGAGAAAACCTTGGACGGGATGCAGCAGGACATGGGGAAGGAGGGGCCAGAAACCGGGGAGAAATCAGAGGATTTGGCCAAAGAGGGGCCAGAACGTGTCGAAGAGATGCAGCTGGACATGGGGAAGGAGGGGCCGGAACGTGTCGAAGAGATGCAGCTGGACATGGGGAAGGAGGGGCCGGAACCTGTCGAAGAGATGCAGCTGTATATGGGGAAGGAGGGGCCGGAACCTGTCGAAGAGATTTTACAAATTACTTATGGAAATGTGCATGAGGAACCTGTTGGAGAGATGCAGCAGAATATGGGAAAGGAGGAGCCAGAAAATGTGGAGAAATCAGATGATCGGGAGACAGGGGAGGAAACAAATGAATTTCTGAAAAAGGTATGCCATAACTTTTCACATATTGTAATCCAGGCATTAATCTAACAAAATTTCTGCGATTTAGGACTCACATATTCCCCCCCACCTTTTTTTTGAAGCTTAATGAACATACTATTAGCAATTCTGAGAGAACTGTGGTTACTTACATTGGTACACCAATTATAGCTCCAAAACATACTACTTCGGACCCTCCTCCAAAAAAGATAAAGATAAAGGAAACAGAAGATGCTCCAGTCAAAGATTTGGAAATGGTGAAGTACTTAGAACGGCCTAGAAAATGAACAAAATGCCGAAGACAAGGTTTGATTGTGCCTATTGAAAATTTAATATTTGAAAAGATTTAGAAAACCATTGTTGTAACCTAAATTTTCAGAACAAAAATTTATCAGATATGTTTTGTAATAAAAAAAAATTACTCATTTTTGTTCTGAAATGGCAATTTTCTGTTCTGGGATGAATCCTTTGTTTTACATAATGATCAGATCTTGTTCTGGAATGGGAAGTTTCTGTTCTGGAATGAAGACACTGTGTTACAAAATGTTCAATTCTTGTTCTAAAATGGACAAATTTTGTTCTAAAATGATCAAATTACAGTTTCTGGTACAGGTTTGTGTTTTTGAAATGGCCTCTTTTTATTATAATATGAAGTTATTTAAATATTTGTCTATTCTTTTGATTTCAGCACAAATATATAATTCTCGATACCCCTGAAGTTGGAGCAAGTAAGGCGATCAAGAGCGACCCACCTTCCAAGAAGCAGAAGAACAAGAAAATGCACAAGGATTACAAGGATATATTGAAGAAATATTTTGCAAATTTATTACCCATTAATTATCAACCCAACTTTAATTTGCTAACACCAACACCTTCACCACCAGTTTCACCACCACCAGTTGTGTTGCCAAGTTCCATTCAGAATGCTCTTTCGGGTGTAGAGATTATTGATGTTGATGAAATGACTGAAGATCAATCACAACAAATAATCGAGAACTACGAGAAAAAGATAGAGGAAAGGGAAAGACTAAGCTCACAAGAAGAGAGTCCAACCGATCTCATGCCTTTGGAAGACAATTCAATAATGGTGTCCACATTTCTTCAGCATAGGCAGGTTGATTTCAAGGATTTATCACCACTAAAGAGGGCAGTGACTGACTTTGCTTTTTACTCTGAGTTTGCATTCGCTTCGGAGATAATGGAGGTGAATTCAGAAATTAGAAACCAAATGTATAAACCTGAGACCAAATCGCATATTACACGAAAGAGGACCTTAGAAAGAATGATGGAAAAGAAAAGATCAACTGCATTTGCTGAATTTACGCCATTCCATGTGTTCAGAAGAAGCGATGCATACTCCACGGTAGAACGAAACTCGTTTACTGTTGGTGCAATAGACGCTTGAGCGTTTATTTTGAACAAAAGAGAAGAAAGAGGCGAAAAAACCCAAAAATATCTCCCTATGCGAAAACTCTGAAAAGATTCTTCTTCAGCACAGCTGTATTTGTAAGTATATACTTTGACTTTTGTCTAAAATGATCAAATTTCCTGGAATAACTTGTTTGTGTTATCAATTGTCTGGATGTATAATGTAGGTGTATGGATCAATAAAAAAGAAGATGACCCAAGACAAAAGGCTTGCAAGCGGGGGAGTTCTGGAAGAGAATGAGATTCGTCTTAAAACAAAGAAGGATGTTGTTCGTGGAACAACGAAGGAATGGCTGAAAACAAATAATATTAAGGACCTATCTCACTACCACCTCGTATGTCCTATTCTTTTGTTATTTGTTTTACGATACTATCCTTGCCAATTACTCAGAATTTTTTTCCTGATCTATAATAATTAAAAAATTTCTCCGTTGCATATCTTCTTTCCAATTATTTACGAAAGTCACTTCACATTATTATGTGTGAACCTTAGCGATAGATCTTTTCAGTTGCTTGACAATAGAAAGACCCTGCAGGATTATGACGGCATTGACAAACTCTTGGTTATTGTTCAATTAATGCTTGTGTTTTAGAGAGAATGATTCTTGTTTTAAAATGAACAGTTTATGTTCTAGAATGGATGATTGTTCTGGAATGAGTTATTACAGAATGGATGGTTTGTGTTTTAGAATGGATAGTTTGTGTTTTAGAATGGTTAGTTTGTGTTACAAAATGGATGGTTTGTGTTTTAGAATTGATAGTTTGTGTTACAGAATGGATGCTTTGTGTTACAGAATGGATTGTTTGTGCTACAGAATGGTTAGTTTGTGTTTTAGAATGGTTAGTTTGTGTTACAGAATGGTTAGTTTGTGTTTTAGAATGGTTAGTTTGTGTTACAGAATGGATGCTTTGTGTTTTAGAATGGATGCTTTGTGTTTTAGAATGGTTAGTTTGTGTTACAGAATGGTTAGTTTTTGTTTTAGAATAGTTAGTTTGTGTTATAAAATGGATGGTTTGTGTTTTAGAATGGTTAGTTTGTGTTTTAGAATGGATGCTTTGTTTTACAGAATGGATGATTTGTGTTTTAGAATGGTTAGTTTGTGTTACAGAATGGATGGTTTGTGTTTTAGAATGGTAGATTGTGTTTTAGAATGGTTAGTTTGTGTTTTAGAATGGATTGTTTGTGTTTTAGAATGGTTAGTTTGTGTTTTAGAATGCATAATCTTTGTTTCTTGTTTACTATTACAGGTTGATGAGTAAAGAATGTTGATGCTTGAATCAAGGTGCTATACTAGTGCATAAACCATTTCGGTCGCCTGGAGAAACAATATAAACAATGTGGATTGTGGTATGTTTCTGATGATGCATATGGAACGATTCCATGGAGATAACTGAGGTTCTGATTTGAATTTGGTAAGCATTGCTAACAAAAAGACTTTATACTTTCCATTAGTCAATTTACGGCAATTCCACGTACCTTAGCTCTAATCGATTGCAAAAACTATTCTTTTGAAGGCAACAAGGAGGCGGTTCTACCGAGCTAATCTCTGCGCTGAAATAATTTTGGATGAAAACAACAAGAAAAAGGACAGGATTATAAGCGAGGCTACTATATTCGCATCATCAAGACCGATTTCAAAGCAGGAGCAAAAGGATGAAAAGAAAAAGTTAGAAGCAGCGAAATCAAAGCTCAAAGATATCATGGATGTCAAAAAATTGACCCATTCAATCAAAAGTAAAAACTGATAATGATTACCATGTAAAGAACAACTTGTGTAAATGATTAGTACAAAAAGATTTGTTATATAATGAATACAGTGTATTATATAAAAGAATTGTTTACGATACTATCATTGCCAATATTCGTACTCGTCTTTCCTTATATTTCATATAGTTGCTGGCATTCATTCTAAAACAAACCATATTCATTTTGAAAAAAAAAAAAAAAACAAGTATTCATTTTGAAACAAGTAACATCCATTTTAGAACATCAAGTATTCATTCTGAAACAAGTAACATCCATTTTAGAACATCAAGCATTCATTCGGAAACAAAAAAACCATCCATTTTAGAACATCAAGCATTCATTCCGAAACAAATAACATCCTTTTTAGAACATCAATCATTCATTCTGAAACAAATAACATCCATTTTAGAACAAAATTCGTCCATTTTAAATAAAAAAAGGACTTGTTTTTACAAATTTAAATCAAAATCGCATGTGATATTACTAAGTGTAGGTGTAACTTGTGATGTACTATCCTCGCCAACATTCGTCCTCGTCTTTGTAGGATTTTTCCTCGCATTTCTAACAGTAGTTGGCCGAACAGTATTAACATACGACGGGCCTGATGCAAATTCTGGGTACTGCTAGACAATCTTCTTCCTTGTTCTCAAACGGTTACAAATTTTCTCCCTTTTACTCCTTCGCCTAACATTTCTTGCACCCGGTGTACGAGCCCCTTCAGGATTACGAATCTGAATGCCTTGTAGTTAGTTGAGGAGTCCCAACGACTTCAGCATCGTCTCCACCAATAGGGCCCAACTGATTTTCGATGGTATTTTTTGCATGATCAAGAGCTTCTTGGCAGACACATCTTGCATCCAAATTCCCGGAACTACCATGCAATAACCCATTCCAATTCCGTTGAATTGTCATTATCCAAATAGTAGATGATTCCGAAACATTTGGCCTTGAACTACTCGACTCACCTTCTTCAGAAGGTTTAATTGCTGCTCTAGTCCATCAGTGCACAATATACATATCTGGAACACTGTCAACGCCCATTATAACATAGACTTTTAAAGCATGACAACAAAGTATACCAACCTCCTCGAACTGTTTACAAGTACAATTAACCTCGTTCGTTTGCAAATTTATCCGCACAACATGAGCAAGAGTTCACTGTTTGGTTGTTCATAATCTTTTATTAATCCTTGCTCTTTATCCCTTTGGTTCTGATTTGTTTGAGTGGTCACTAGACAAATTAGGCTTAAAGGAGGGGAATTTGGTAGCGGTTGCTCAAATTCCCCATATAAGAGGATTAATTGGTGAAAACCGGGATTATCTATCAATTGGTGTAATTAGAGAGAGGTAAAACTTACTATATTAGGGTGTTTCATTAGATTATCACCGAGGGTCGCTTTAGTAAATTTGATATCTCGTTTATTTCTCGTTTAGTCGAATTTCAAACCAAAAACCCCCCATTTATTGTTTTTATTTCTTTTAATTCTATTTTTCCACACTAGAATTGCATATTAGTACTTCCCTCTTCCTTGTGGATACGATACCCACTTACCCGGCAAATTATTAGGTACACCTAGAGCTACGTACCCCCCGGTTTACTGTTTACGCATGATGAACAGTAATGAGCGAATATAATGAGTGAAAATTGGGAAATAATGAGTGCAAATTGAGAAATAATGAAGGAAAATTGGGAAATAATGAGTGAAATTTAGGAAATAATGACAAAAAAATTTGAAAATAATGAGTGAAAATTGGAATATAATGAGTGAAAATTGAGAAATAATGAGCGAAAATTGGTTAACAATGACTGAAAGTAAATAATGACTCTAAAGTGGTATATAATAATGAGTGAAAATTGAGATATAATGAGTGAAAATTAAAATAATAATGACTGGAAATAAATATTGACTATAAAGTGGTACATAATGAGTGAAAATTAGAAATAATGAGTGAAAAATTAAATAAGGACTATAATGTGTTATAAAATGAGTGAAATTTTGAAAATTAATAATTGAAAATTGGGAAATAATGAGTGAAAATATATAATGACTACAAAATGGTATATAATGAGTGAAGATCAAAACGGGGGGTACGTAGATCTACAAAATGATACCGATTGCACTTACCCTATCTACTTTAGCTAGTGTTTTGTGGTAATTTGATAGGATTTAACGACAATCTTGGTATCAGTTAACGTTAATAGACGTAATTGAGAAGCCGATATTTCTTGTCCTCGATGCGGTGTGGGGGTTGAGGATGACCAACATGCTCTTGTTAACATTTCGAAGGTAGGAGTTGATATTGGGCCGTGGAGTTTGTGTCGAACAGGGCGGGATCTCGTACAACTGTGGTATAGCGCGAGATCGGAGATGAAGGTAGAGTTGCTTTTGGTAGTACCGTGGTCGTTTTGGAATGCTCACAAAGATGTCCACAGAGGGGATGAGGTGAGTTGGTCTAATGTAGCTCTGATGGCGATTGGATACCTAGATGCTCCTTGCATCGATACATGGGAAGGTAGGGAGGTAGAGGGGGTGAGCGGAGTTGGGTAGTAGGTTGGGCAGCCACCACCTGTGGTTTTTTGTAAGGTGAATATTGATGGAGCTGTATTGGGGAAGATGGGATCGGGGATGGGAGTTGTAGTTTGAGAGCCGGAGGGCGAAGTGATGAGTGTGGCGGTGTGGCAGGTTGTAACAGCCCTAAATTTTTGCCCATTTATTTAATTTAAAAACCTAGGATTATTATTGCCGAATTGACTTGCATAGTCAGCCACAAGCAAGGCTACCAAAGTCTAACCAATGAATATAATAATAGAAATAATCCAAAGTAAAACGAGTAAACATCGGAAGTCTAAATACAAGTTTACAAATCCAAACCAAATTCAAATGAAGCGAATGCTTAATTATCTAATGGCAAAGTGTCTTATTGAAATAATAAAATTCCCCATCATGCACTAACGTTTCTGCTTCAAAAGTTGTCAGCAAAATAGATCTGCCTTTGATGCATACTAGGCGAGGGCATACATCATGTCCAAACTTGGTCATGTATCTCATACCAATAACTTTGAAATAAAAATATCTATTTTGTGAAACTTGTGTTCTTTCCAAGCAACAGAGATTGCCTTTTTCTAGAAGCAAGTCTGTGGCGTCTAGTATATTTGAACTTGTGCACACTGATTTTTGGGGAGCCTTTAGTGTTGTGTATTTTATTTAACCGCAAGCGTACGGGTTATCGTAGCAAACATGTCGATCTCAGGGAGGTGCAATTCAAGTACTAGTCGATATAGATTACGAGATATATATCTACGCTAAATATAACTTTGGATGGTTGTGTGAACTAAATTGACTATGAAAATGATGTAGATTAGACAAGGTTTAAAAGGCTCTAGGGTGATAGACATCCGCCTAACCTGCATGACTCAATCGTAATTCCCGCTAATATGTCAATCCAACAATTATAAGGTGAGCTTATGCTAGCAAATGTAACTAATACCCCCTCCCGGAAGCAAATTAGATCTATCTATTACATGTAAGGTCTTACTCCCATAGGTAAATCACAAGCAATAAAAGCATTAGGAACAGCATAATATGGCTCAACTATCATTCTGACATACTCCCGTAAGAAGAACTCTAATTCAAGTTAAGGTAGCTCTAAATCGAATCTCAACTCCCGTATTTTAATCCAATTAGCAAAATCAACCAATAAACGAATCTAATCTAACCTATAACCTCCGCTCCCGCATTTTGATTATAGAAGATAGGAAAAGCAATTGAATGATAATAATCCAACCTTAACAAGCCCTAATTAAACCACATTCATGACCTAAAATTGGGAATTAACACTAAATCCATACATGTTAGGGTTTCGTCGAACCCTAGATAGAGGACTACTCACTACGCATGATTGAAACAATAGAACCAACAAGCAAACAAGAGAGCATGATTAAAAGTAAATTGAGAAAGAGAAAATACTGAATTCCGTCGTAAATTGATGAAAATAAGTCTTCAACATAACGTACGTCGTAGTCTTCTCTAGGGCTTGAGTGCAATAACAAAAATCAAGTCTAACTAAATAAATTACAGAATAATAAAGGGTTTATATAGTTTACTGAAAATTATAACGAAAATAGGAAAGAAATAAACTAATAAGGAAATAAGTGAATTCAGGTCGTCTGCGCTAGCTACGGGTCGTGGCTGACAAAATCTCCAAATCTCAAAAGTGACTGGTCCAGCCACGAGTAGTGGCATTTTATGCCTTGCTCAGCCACGGGTAGTGGCACCCGTACTTTCGCCATTCGCGTCTTGTCTTTAATTCCGCTTCTTTGTCGCTACCGACTTCTACCAAAATGACCAAGAAGGCGAGATACACAATCTCATCGCCAATATCGTACCAAAAACAAGCTAAACAACCCATATTCGTGAGAATGACAAACCCGAACAAATAAGTTGAATAATGGGCAAATATATGAAGAAAACACTACCAAACTTGTAAGAATACGATCCAATAAGCGCCACAAAATAGCATAAACCTAGGGTATCAAATTCCCTCATGCTTGACCTTTACTCGTACTCGAGTAATCTTCTATGAAATGTCACCAAGGCCATTTAGCAATCGCACGGGAAGAAGATGATCACCTACCTATCTCCTCTACTCCAAGTGTGGCAAGTCTTCCTAACTAGACCCCGCCACTGAAGTAATCTTAAATTAAAGCAACGGATTTTAGCCATCTTATCCTTCAGCAGCAAAACTAACAAATTATACCCGGAAGCAAGGGAGACACTAAAACGTCCTAAATTCTCCCAAGCGAGCTCAGCACCTACGCCCTCATCAGCCTTAATACGGAATAGTGCCGTGATCGAAGACTACCTCGGATTTACGCCAGCGCCACTTATACCTTCAATTGCACCGAGGATTTTCTATCCAAAACCCACTCTCAAGTTCCAACCGAACCTCCTTATGACTCCCAAGATGAAATCCTACCCAAAACGCTTCATGTCACAATCCTTCTTATGTCGTCCCGCCGTTGTACCTGTGTTTTTATTCTCTCTTTTCTTACTTCTCTCTAAGTTTTCCGCACATTTTCATTTTTTCACCTCACAAGCTCACCACACAGCAACCGAACGATTTTGCCTCGTCGCCCAAAAGGGTTTTCAACCTATCCGAGACCCCCATTTTTTGCTTGAGTTGCCCTAAAGGGTTTTCAACTCACCGGGATTTCACTTTCTTTTTTCTAATTTTTTTTTTTTTTTTTGCAAAGGGAATAAAATGAAATGCATTTACAAATGATACATATACAAATTGTAGAGACTTCTCCCTCCCCCATGCTTAAACATGACATTGTCCTCAATGAAACAATGACCAAAAGAAATAGGGAAAGGAAAAAGTCATACATCAAACTTAAGCTCCGGGGGGGACCACCTCCCCTCCTCTGCTCCCGCTCAGCGCGGCGGCGAGCTAACTCAGCAGCGATCTCATCGGTGGGGTCCATATAGGCGGGGTACTGGGTAGCGTTAAACTTTTTCATAGCATCCATCATCATGTGTAACGCGTACAAAGTATCTCCTTGGACCTCTAACGTCCGCTCCACTCCATCTCTCCATAGACGGTCATCCTCACTCATCTCGTCTGAACCGCTAGAAGCACGCGCATCCTCGGGAGGTTTAGAACTCTTCTCAATCACCGTTTTCGCTTGTAGAACATCGAGTGGAGGGGGATTCTTCTCATCGAATGGCGTAACATGTAAGTCCTTCTTATAGGAGGAGAACTTGTGCTCATCAATCTTAACTTGTTGGAGAGAATCAGCGGGGCTCTCGAAACATAATGGTTCATCAACCGTTCAAGTACTTCATCAGTGTAATAAGTGTTTTCCAGCGGGATATTCAAAGCCTTGTGGAGCTCAAATTCCACCTTATTATCACCCACCTCTAAGGATAGCTTGCCACGTTTCACATCAATCAAAGCACCAGCAGTAGCAAGACATGGTCGGCCCAAATTAATCGGAGTATTACTGTCCTCTGGCATATCCATGACAAAGAAATCGCATGGAAAAACCAACTTACCTACTTGGAGTGGCACATCCTCCAACACACCCAAAGGATAACGAATGGAACGATCTGCAAGTTGTAAAGAGACACACGTGGGTCTAAGATCACCCATATGGACCTTCTTGTAAATGGCATGAGTAATCAAACTGACACTAGCTCATAAATCGCACAACGCTCTCTCAACGTCCACATCCCCAATAGAACATGGAATGGAAAAACTACCTGGGTCACCAAACTTAGGTGGAAGCTTATTATTAAGAAGAATAGCACTACACTCCTCGGAAAACTCCACAACATGAACACCACTAGTGTTCCTTATGTAAGATATCAGATCCTTCAAATGTTTCCCACACGACGGTGTCTCAGAAAATAAATCAAGAAATGGGATATTGACATGAACACTCCTCAACCACTTAAGGACCTTCCCATACTTCTTCTCAATCCTAGCTCTAGCCAACCGCTCTGGAAAAGCGGTTGGTTCCACATAGACCCTCGGAGGTGTAGCAGAATCCTTTGTATACTTCTTCTTAGCACTAGTATCAGCATCCACCACCTCCTCAATATCAGGCACCACGCGATCAATGGCTGGAGATGAGCAGGCTGTGATCGGTCTCATCGGCTCCTCTAGAACTTTCCCACTCCTTAGCATGACAGCATTCACCTGATGATTGGGTCCCTTAGGATTAACCTCTGTTTGTCCTGGAAACTTGTTCTTGGGTTGTTGCAATAGGCCGACATGCTGGGACAACTGTGAAATCTGAGTCTCCATCATCTTATTATGGGTGGTGGAATTATCAAGCTTGGAGTTCAACTGGGAGATATTGCCAAAACATTGTTCCATCATCTTCTGCTGGTTCTCTAACATCTTACTCTGCTGCTGGATGAGGATCTCCATTGGGGAAGATTGTTGTTGAACCGGTGGCCTAGCCTGATACCCTAAAGCTTGAAAACCAGGTGAAGTGAATGGTCGAGGGGCGACCGACCTTGGATTCTGAACATTCTGATTAGCATATGAGAGATAAGGGTGATTCTTCCAATCAGGATTGAAGGTGTAACACCGTGGCTCATTGACTGAGCCGGAAGCAGTCACCCATGGCAGCTTGCCAGGCTGTGGGCTGACCTCACAGACCAACACGGGTCCTTTCGGCGCATTTTGACCTCACTCATGCGCACCCTGGGAACTTCCCAGGAGGTCACCCATCATGAAATTGCTCCCGGTCAAGCACGCTTAACTGTGGAGTTCTTATCGTATGGGCTTCCTAAAAGGAAAGTCGACTTTGTTGGTATGAGTAGCACTATCAATCCTTTTAATCACATCTTTAATCTCTAAATAATTTCCACTGAAAATCTGGGGTATTACAGAAGGTCTCAGAATATGGATATTTTTTCGGACTACGGGAAGTTTAGAGAGCATTTGCTTCGGCCATATTCATCTCCTGATCTGAAGAGCATAAGAATTGACAGTTTTGGGGTAGATGACCTTAAATACCACACACATCGCACTGGGGTGTTGTATATGAATTCCCCATACCACAACTTGCAATCTGCTGAGAAAGAGAATCAAACTTGAAGTTCAATAGGTTAATGGCTGCAGAATCTGTACCGGTCTTATGAACAACTCAATCACTATCCTAATGGTAGGTGTTAGAGGCCATTTCCTCTATCAATGCTCTACCTTTCTCCCAATGCATACCGTCAAGAGCTCCACCGCCAGATGCGGCATCTAAAGTCATCTGCAACTCTCTCTTCAACCCATTATAGAAAGTAGGAACCAATAAGAAATCTGGTACACCATAATGTGGGCATTGTCGTTGAAGCTCTTGTACCTTTCCCATGCATCATATAGTGACTCATTCGCGTGCTGTGAGAATGTTGTTATATCATTTCTTAGCTTGGCCGTCTTCCCGGGTGGAACGAACTTGTGAAGGAAAGTCGAAGATAGCTCATCCCATGCACGAAAGCTATTTGCATCACAACACTGCAACCACTCCTTCGCCTTACCCTTTAGAGATTAAGGGAATAGGCGTAATCGAATAGCTTCATCACTTGCCCCATTGATCTTGAACGTATCACACTTTTGAAAGAAATTATTGATATGCTCATTGGGGTTTTCGGTGCGCTCTCCACTAAACTGATCATGTTGGATGAACTGGATAAGTGAAAATTTCAGGTCGAAGTTAATGAACTTCAGATCCTCGTTCATTGGGGTTTGCGAGACTTCTTCGAGGATCTGATGTTCATTAATTTTGCCATGGGTCAAACTACAAGAGATCAATAGGCCCCCTCGGGTCAAGCTGTATCATGAAACAGCATTATTATAGAGGGTTTTCGGATCACGAGTCATCTAACATAATGATTGTAGTTTTGTGGAGGTTTGAGTTTCATTTGTGTTAGCGTTGTATTTTGATAATTTCAGTACTCGTTGTAGATGTCGTATGGCTAATTATTATGAATGAATTTCCTTTTCAAAAAAAAAAAAAATTGAATGTTGCCTTTTTAAAGTTATAGTTTTATTGGTCATCATCCATTTAGTTCATCTTGTGTTCTACTAATAGGATAGGATTATTATTTCCCTTAAAAAAAAATAGGATTATTATTGTAAGTTTGTAACTACAAATCACGCAAATTCTTAAGAATGAACATCATAGCGAAACGTAATACAAGATGAATTAAGATTTTGCTATTCATCTACGATAGATATATAGAATGTCATTGATCTTTTGGTAAAGTTAGGTTTCATCACATGCGCCATTCATACAAGGAAAAATTATATTTTGCACTCTGACATATAAACATATTGTACGTCAAAAAATTAAACCACTTTGGTCACTATAAACTAGCCATATTCTTATACTCGACATATTTTAGTGTTAATTATGATAATTAATTTGATCCAGTAATAATACTACCCAAGTATATTCAGTGGTCAAATTAAACACCAAGCCACCACCAACCACTTGTTGAATTTAGCCAAGATCTATTAACATCAATCTACTAGTATATAAATTACCTGTGGCCATGACGTACGGTGAAACAATGGGGGAACAGTGGAGACCAGCGCAGACGGTATTAGGATGCTTCCTCTGTACGCTATATACGATAGGTGGTGCCTTAGGTTAAACTGTAGGGTTCTCATGTATATATAGCTACAGGGGGGATCCCGACCTTAGGTCTTAATAAGGTTTCTTACCACCAAAGAAAACCTCTTAGGTTTAGGCAACTACAACTGAACGGACTCGTCTACAGGCCCAATTAGCTTAATAGTGATACCATACTGTATTAGAATTCCTTAAGTCATGGTCCACTTAAATTACGAGTCCAACATTCTCCCACTTGGACCATGAACCATGTCACCTTGAAAAACAAAGAAAACAAAACAAAATAAAACTGAAATATGTTTTGTCTTAGATTTTGTCAATGGAAAACATTTTATCTAATATATATATATAATAATATAATGTTTAGAAATAAATATATATATTTTTATAAGAACATGTAGTTGGCGACAATCTTTAAATTGGTATCACTCAGCTAACTGTAAAATAAACTTAATGGGCCACACGCTTAAATTATAACTCCCACTGAACTGTAAGAGCGGTCCAAACATCTCAAAGGATCTTCTCCCTTCTCTTACAAGTTTCAGAGTGTATTATAACTCCAACCTGAAACTGAATTAGCCATAAACCTTTTACGCCCGAAAACTGAAAGGGCACTTAATCCTTATCTGCACTAAATCTCCGTAAAACCTGCAACGTCATAAGCAAGAAATTCGCATACGCAACATACGTATAAGCAATTGACATGAACCACACATGCTAACAACTTATCCAAATTATTAATGTCAAGTAAATGTCTTAAAAGTAAATCAATGCAATAATGTGCAAAAAGACACGTATCAAGCTAGGTCCTGAACACTAGCTCCAAGTCCCATAGTAGTAACATGCTCTTTGAATAATCCAGGAGGCAAAGCTTTGGTAAATGGGTCTGCCAACATCTTTGTTGTGGGAATAAAGTCAATTGCTATGTGTCCTTCCTCAACATCCTCTAAGATAGAATAAAATTGCAGTCTTTGGTGTCTCGTGGATGAATTCGAATTATTGTTTCTAATAAAAGAAACAGCACTCGAGTTATCGCAATGAACGATGATAGGCTCTTTGATATATTCATCAAGTCCTAATTCTGTAAGAAAATTTCTTATCCATCTTGCATGATTCCCAGCTTCATAAACGGCTAAATATTCAGCTTGCATGGTTGACGTAGCCGTCTTACTTTGTTTAACACTTCGCCAACTAACAACAGAGCCTCCGAAAGTGAACACATAACCTGAAGTAGACTTCGTATCATCGGGATCTCCAGCAAAATCTGAATCCGAGTAACAAACAACATTGATTTTATCGGACTTTCTGAAATACAGTTTGAAATCTCTCGTTCTCTTCAAGTATCTCATAACCTTTTTTACGGCCCCCCAATGAACCATTCCAGGATTACTCTGAAATCTCCCCAACATCCCGGTAGCAAAAGATATATCAGGCCTAGTACAAACTTGAAGGTATTGAAGACACCCAACTGCCGCAGCGTAAGGTATGTTCTGCATCTCCATCTTCTCTAACTCTGTTTTTGGACATTGACCTTTTTGTAACTTGTCCCCTTTAGCTACGGGTGCTGCTGTCCCATTGCAATCAAACATATTAAACCTTTTTAATATACTATCAATATATGTTCCTTGTGATAAGGACAGATAACCAAGCTTACGATTCCTCTCAACCTTTATGCCCAAAACATAATTCACGTCACCCAAGTCCTTCATCTGAAAGTGTTGACGGAGAAAACTTTTTGTATTAGACATGACGCCTAAATCATTAGAAGCTAATACAATATCATCCACATAAAGAATCATGAATATTATTTTGCTCCCACTGACTTTAGCATATACGCAACGATCCATCTTAGTACTAGAAAATCCAAAAGATTTAGCAACTTCATCGAATTTCATGTACCATTGTCGGGACGCTTGTTTCAAGCCATAAATAGATTTCTTCAACTTACAAACCAAATGCTCTTGTCTGTTAGCAATATATCCCTCGGGTTGGTTCATGTACACCTCCTCATGCAAGTCTCCATTAAGAAAGGCGGTTTTTACGTCCATTTGTTGCAATTCCAAATCTAAATGAACTGCAAGAGCCAAAATTATTCGGAGGGAATCCTTTTTGGAAACTGGAGAAAAAGTTTCAGTATAATCAACCCCTTCTCGTTGAGTAAACCCCTTTGCAACTAACCTCGCCTTGAAACGTTCTACCTCGCCTTTGGAGTTTTTCTTAGTCTTGAACACCCATTTACATCCAACCGCTTTAGCACCATGTGGAAGAGAAGATAATTCCCATACTCCATTCTCCATCATAGACTCCATCTCCTCACCCATTGCCTCTTTCCACTGGACCATTTTAGGATGAGACATTGCTTGCTTGTAACTAGTGGGATCATCAATTTCTGTACCATCAAAATCATTTTCATGCAAATAAAGGTAATAATCATTGTGTTGGATAGGTGGTCTTATATCTCGTATTGAGCGTCGAATGGGAGGAGCAGAAGCTACATGAGAATTCTCACCCCCCACCTGCGGAATCGCAGGTGTCTCGGAATGTGGCGTATGCTCCATGCGATCATCTACTACGAGTGGCTCATCATTCACGACAGACCGAAAACGTTCAAGGGAGCTAGGTCCGGAATGGTGTGCCAAATCCTCAAGAAAGACCACATAATTGCTCTCCAAAATACGGTTAACTCTATTGGGACAATAAAATCTGTACCCTTTAGAATTAGGAGGATACCCAACAAAAAAAACAACTTGTAGTCCTTTCATCAAGTTTCTTTATCTCGGGATTATAAAATTTCGCTTCAGCTTTGCACCCCCAAACCCGCATATGCCTAAGAGACGGCACTCGACCTGTCCATAGCTCAAATGGTGTCTTGGGGACAGATTTAGAAGGTACCCGATTGAGAATATATGCTGCAGTTTTGAGAGCTTCGCCCCACAAGCTCACTGGCAAGGATGTGTGAGACTGCATGCTACGTATCATATCTTGAAGAGTACGATTCCTCCTTTCGGCAACTCCATTTTGTTGTGGTTCTCCTGGCATAGTATACTGACCTACAATTCCACATTCCTCGAGATATCTAGCAAAAGGTCCCTTGTTTTGGCCAGACTCATCATATTTACCATAATATTCTCCGCCTCGATCAGACCTCACGATTTTTATTACTCTTCTCAATTGTTTCTCCACTTCCGTCTTGAAAATTTTGAATTTCTCTAAAGATTCACTCTTTTCTTTCATCAAATAAATATACCCATAACGAGAGAAGTCGTCGATAAAAGTAATGAAATACGATTCACCCGTTAAGGTTTTATCAGGAAGTGGTCCACATATATCCGTATGGATTATCTCTAGAATAGAAGTGCTCCTAGTGGCATTCTTTTTGTGAGTTTTGGTAAACTTGCCTTTGATGCACTCCACGCATACTCCAAGATCAGAAAAGTCAAGATCGCAAAGAACATTTGTACGTACAAGCCTTAACATTCTTTCCTTGGAAATATGGCCTAGCCTATTATGCCATAATAATGATGAATTCTTGTCGGCACGTTTTCGTTTCTTGGAATTCGCGGAAGTTATGAAATTACATTCATGAGCAAGTGACAATTTAAATAACCCATCACATAAGGAAGCATGACCAACAAGTGCCGAATTATATAAAATGTCAACTGTAGCATCTTTAAACGTCAAGCTATATCCCATACTCAATAAATTTGAAATAGACAATAAGTTCCTCCTAATTGATCTAATAACTAAAACTCTCGGCAAGGTAAGATAGTGTCCTGATTTGAGCTCTAGCTTTATGACTCCAACTTTTTCCACAGCAACTCTCTGTCCATTTCCAATAAAGACCCATCTTTCATCATCACTTGGAACCCTTAGGTTTGTCATACCCTGTAAAGAATTAACAATATGGACAGACGCACCAGAGTCAAGCCACCAAGAATTAGGGGGAACATCGACTAAATTAATCTCCAAACAGACGAAAGCTAGAGGTAAAGTACCTTTCTTTTTCATCCAATCTTTCCATTTAGAACACTGCTTCTTGAAGTGAGTGGGATCATGACAAAAATAACAACCATCAGTAGTAGATTGTGAGGCATTTTGAGGGTTATCAACACTCTTAAAGTCCTTCTTCTCGAAAGGTTTCTTAAAAGATTTCTTAAAGTTCTTGGTAGTTGTGGGCTTCAAAGAGTTTGAGGAAGGCTTAGAGAAAAAACGTGGCTTTTTAGAGGTTCCTACAATATTAGCTTCAGGGACAACCTTAGACTTTAGACGAGACTCCTCATAAGCACACTTAGAAATAAAATCATTGAATGTCAATTTTTCTCCGCCAACATTGAAAGCATTCTTGATATGGTCGAATTTTGTGGGAAGGGCTTGAATAGCAAAGTGTATGAGTATAGGATCCTGAAAACCCATCTCCAAGTTTTTCAATTTTCCATTGAGATTCGACATCTTCATAAGAAACGCTCTAACACCTTCATCTTCAGAATATGACATATTGGTAATTTTTGTCACCAATTCACTGGAAATTGCCATCTTCGATTCCACAAAAATTTTGTCAAGTCCGTCAAGAAGGCCTTTAGCAGTTTTGAACTCACTAACAGAATCTCTATATTCATCTGAAACAAGTGTCATCATAAAAGCCAAACACCACCTGTTACTAGGCTCCCACTCCTCATATTGCTCCTTGTAACCCTCCACACTAGTAGCAGTAGGTGCCTCAGGAACAGTATCTGTTGAATCTATATTCTCTTCTGTGGCAATAGTAGGAAATAATAGTGGAAAAGTTTTCCTAATGCAGGCATCAATGTCAAGAAAGGTAAGATGAAATTTGACGTCCCTTTTCCATCTCTTAAAATTAGTGCCATCAAGTGGTTGAATCGCAGGTAAGGCAGGATAGTTTGCAACTGTAAAATTACCATAAATATAAGCACGATATGATCCTCTTAATATTTAACTGAAAAAGAAAAACGGTATAATCTTGTATTCATCATTTGTTGTGTGAATACAAGAAACTGAAACTCAATCTTGAAAAACAAGCTGATTTTTAAGTACCCTATTTGTTGTTGGATTACTTAAAAAACAACCCTAAAACACAAAACTGTAATTTAATCAATCTTCAGCTATCCTGATTTTTTTTGTCGAACAACCGAAGATTAATGCTGTAGTTCTTAAAATTGAGCACTTTCAATATTCTGATTTGATGTCGAATAATTAAAAGTGCACAAAACTGAAAGTTTTGGTAAAAGAAAACGGACCTTATATAAATTTATTGTGCCTAAAGACTAATCTGTCAGTGAGTCACTACATACCACACTTATTTCTGTATATCACATGCCATGACTTATGAAGGACAAGACACAACTCTAAAAATAATTATTACGTCCATGGAGTGTGAGTCACTTATGGAAAATATTAGTCTTCCTTCCCCTTTTTTTTTTTTTTTTTTTTTTATATTTATTTATGTTATTGTATGTATACCTTTTGAAAGACATACTGCAAGAATTGGTTGTGGACCCACATGAGTGAACAAACAAAGAGACAAGTTGCATGCAAATATCAAGAACTAATAAAATTTAATGCGCACAAGGATTGATAATCCGATGGAGTAGCATGCCAACTCAAGTTAAAATTACCGCATCTATATGCATGCCGCAAGTAACGAATAATAGACAACAGATGAATTCAACGTCATACGGAATTGATCATCAACAAACTCTTAATCTCTAAAACTTTGAATTCACGTTTATAACCAGTAGCAATATTAACCTGACTCTGATACCACATGTTGAATTTAGCCAAGATCTATTAACATCAATCTACTAGTATATAAATTACCTGTGGCCATGACGTACGGTGAAACAATGGGGGAACAGTGGAGACCAGCGCAGACGGTATTAGGATGCTTCCTCTGTACGCTATATACGATAGGTGGTGCCTTAGGTTAAACTGTAGGGTTCTCATGTATATATAGCTACAGGGGGGATCCCGACCTTAGGTCTTAATAAGGTTTCTTACCACCAAAGAAAACCTCTTAGGTTTAGGCAACTACAACTGAACGGACTCGTCTACAGGCCCAATTAGCTTAATAGTGATACCATACTGTATTAGAATTCCTTAAGTCATGGTCCACTTAAATTACGAGTCCAACACCACTCCCCCAAGGTCGAAGCAAACAGCAGCCCTTAATCATGATATATAGAGATGGCCCACAGCTCGTTTAACTTGATCCAAACTACCTCAATTAAATATTAATCTCAATCAAAAATAAAGTTGGTAACTAAAGCTTTGCATCTGAATTAGACTATTCGTTCTTTTGTGCACAACTGCACATACTGATGCAACAGCATTAGTTAATTTGACTTATTCACTTGTTTCGCTTGTCACATACCGTGTTAGAGACTGGAGACTAAGTTAGAGAGAGTAATCCAATCAAAACACACACACAAAAAATAAAAAGAAGAACCAAGTCGAACCAACATTTTTCCTTTTATTACACCGACGCTTGGGTGCATTTGTTTTTTTTCAACGTTTACCCTAGTTTTCACGGAAATGTAGATTTTATTCAGATTCTTGAATTGGTAACTACATACCAAGCTTGGCTTGTCGATTCTCACAAAACTTTCCACTAAGGGAAGTGAATGCTAGTAATAAACAGCTTCCTTCTTTGTATTTGAGTGAATCTGAGACTCGTGGGGAAATTCAAACTTACGATAATATGCATATCCTATCATTGTCCCACTATGACAACAATTTTGATTTTAATTTGTCGATAAAACCTATTGTTTGCTAATTATATATGGTCAAAACTGGCGCGCGCGATTGAAATCAGGCACTACATACCCTGGGGAATGGTTGTTATTCTTCTGAATGATGTTCTATTCTTTCGTACATTACTTCATTGACAACAATTCGATCTTTTTATATGCATAATACGAGGGAAAGTGAAAATTATTGGAGCTTATAATTATATATCCCTTGTTAATTTGTCCAATTTATTAAACGAGAAGTTACGAACTACTCCGTAAATAGTATTTCAATACCAAATTTTACGTTAGAGTGGTTTTAATGGTTACCGGGTTAAAAGTAGGTACTCGTTTCTCTCTCCTATTTCTTTATTAACATTTATCCTTTTTTCTCTCTCCAGCCCCGCTTACCCTTCCCAGCCCCACCATTCCTCCTCACATATCCTTGAACCCGGTAGATGAACTTGGTACAAACTAGTACCAGGCTCCCCTATTCTCTCTCCCCTTTTTTCTCTCTCCTCAATTTTTTATTACTTTCACTCTCCTCCAACCTGGTAGAAAACTACCCGTTAAAATTACTCTTAGTATGTGTAGTGATCTTGGTTGCTTCAATTTTTCTTAAATGGACAAAATTAAGCTAGTAGTCGTGTGACTTTTGAAAGAAAGGACCATCAAACAACCATTTTTTAAATTTGTTGAAAATGTACCATGATAGACATATGTTAACAAGACGTTCTCATGAATATAATATTGTCGTAAATAATCTCATGATCAGTTAAACTAACAGATATCTTTATTATTGTTGTCAAATCTGTCAATAATAATTAATCTAACACCATGAGTAAAAAAAATTAGGGTGCTTTCAAGTGATTGATGTGACAACTATGATGTAATAATATGGACAATAAATAAAATACAGTTTTGAGATATAGATTTTTGAACAAGAATTGGGGACCTAACTTTGGAATATAGCTTGACAACAAAGTCATGGCTTTGGAACTACGTCTCTTCTTGGAGATCACTTGACGAACTTCCTGTCACGATCATCATAAGACACCCATAATTCATTCACTTTTCTGATTTTGATTCCATTTGCCATGTGAAGAAAAATACACCAATTTCCATTTAATACTTCATTCTAAACTAAACTTGTTGACTCTTCAAGTTACAAGTTTACAACTAAAAACATAATATAGTACTCTCCCTCAATTCTCACTTAGTAGTTTAATTATCGTTATCGAGTGACTATATTGTAGGTCCATGTGGTTTGTGTTATTTGCTTTGCTTGACTTGAAATTTCATCATCCGATCCGGAGAATCCAAAATTTGCTTGACCCGAAATATGATAATTGATCAGCTCATACTCCAAGCACAACTACAGTTAATGATATTCAATCGATAAAGTTATCCAAAGAATAAAAAAATTAAAAATTGATCTCATCTGAATCGTTCAAATACTTAAACTGTTTTACTCTAAATAATTTGGAGGGACAAAAAGAAAAACGAACTAACTTAAGACCAAGAATCCAAATTACATGTACTACTTGAATCCAATCGAGCATACCAACCCTTAATTGATTCAAAATATTACTGATCCAAAATCAAGTTGATCCAAAATGACTGGATCTGTATCCAATAATATGGATTACTTGTTTGTTAGATTCAAATTTGTCTCAAATGCCTGATGGAAATATTTAATTTTGTATTCTTGTAGAACAAAAAATCTAACGTCTACATACATCCTAATTCCTAACAACTATTTTACGTCCCTTTCCTTTTTAATAGAATTTTCAAGACATTTTCTTAACACCAAAGTCCAAAAACATTTAATACGTGAAAACAATTTGTTAAATTGACAAGAGTAAAAATTAGAGGTGTATTGTATGGCGAATAAAATTGTCTAATGTTGTAAATTTTGCTACATACTGTAATACAATTTTACTGAGCAACACAATAAGTTTTATCACCAATATTCTTGAATGAAAATTAATTTCACTATCCCTCTTTAAAATACTACTATTTGCTTCAATTTTACTATTCCCTAGACATACAATAATTATCGCCTAAACATTAAACATATAGCAACATCCGAGTATTATATGAAAAGTAATGGACAACAAAAGCGTGGAAGAAATGTTCAAACATGTATGTAGATCAGACAACTTAGCAACCGGTCTTCTATTCAAAAAAAGAAATAAATACGGAGTACTAGCTAGCTAACAAGTCGTCGTCGTCTTTGTTATAAGCCGCCTTTAAATACAACACGCAAAGAAATCCCCCATTTCTCTATCTAGTGTCCTTCAGAGGAAAGTGTCCTCTATACCAACCCAAATCCTCTTTTTCCATAAACCTCATTTCACAAATCAAACACTACCAAACACAAGCATAAATGGAGACAGTAATATGCTAACGAAGACATAATATATAAACAGGGGTACGGAGTCTAGGATCGTAATAAGTTCAGTGAGGTTCTATCTTAAAATCTACGGGCACGCGAATCAAGGATATATCATCGCACGTACGTAGAGATTAATTCAGACATGAATAACTTCATAGACAACAAGATCTTGGTCTACCTTCAGATGGCGAGAACAAGAAATGGTATGCTTATATTGGTCATGGTAATGTGTACGACTTTGATCTTTTATTCTCGTTTGAACTCCTATAGTACCGCGCGAATCAACGAGGCCATCGATCGTCGTCAGAACCTCGGCAATTACCCGCTTTATATCATCGGCGATTCACTTTACGACACCGGTATAAATTTCTTCATTGACAAAGGTCCTGCTGCTGACTCCTACCCTTACGGTATCACTTACTTCAAGAAACCTTCCGGCCGATTCTCCGATGGCCGTCTTATCCCCGACTTCATAGGTACGTACCAAATTCACATACTTATACTGATTTTATTCTTTGGTACATCGGCAAGCAGCTAATGTTAAGTATTTGAATTCGAACCTCGGGTAAGTATTTGAATTCGAACCTCGGGTTATCCTTGGTGCGAATTCGGATTGAGTTTTGGTTGATGATCATGATGATATAACATGTAAGAATAAAAAAATTGATTTCAGAATTGTCTCAAGTCTCAACCAAAAGCTTATAGTTAATTTAATGGTTGATGTCCGATAATTGGTTTAATATCTAACAAAACTTGTATTTGTATTGTTGCAGCACAATTCGCCAACTTGCCATTTCCGGAACCGTATAAAAGTCCCAAACTTACCGACTACACGAAATCCGTCAACTTTGCTGGTGCGGCTGCCGGTATTCTTGTCGACGGCCGTAACTATTCGGTGAGTTATCTAAAAATAATAATTAAAATAAGACCTTTAATTTTGTTTGTCCCAGGTCCACCATTTTTATCCCTCAAGAATTACCATTGGTTGTTTCTGTAATAATTATATTAAAAAGGGCTAGTTACACATTAAAAGAAAAAACATACATGATGGACGAACTTTTCTGTAAATTATGTAATAATTTAATGGTGAGGTGATAATTGAAGAAAAAACAATGATAACTAGTGAATAATACGCTTTTAATCATGCTGTCATGTGTTTTCTTTTTCGGTATTAATAATTTGTTTGCGCGTATGTGATTTTCGGTTTGTAGTTAAATTTGAAGATGCAAACAGATTATTATGTGGAAATGGTTGAAAAAATGGAGAAAACATATGGGGAGGAAAGGACGAAGAAGCTGGTCTCAAATGCGGTGCACGTTTTCAATATTGGGTCGAATGATTATGTTGACTTGTGGATAAAGGGTCCTAAACCCCTTAATTCCTCGCGTGTTAATTCTTTCATCAACAAAATTCTTGGCAACTTCACCGTTTCCGTCACTGTAAGTACTGTACTATTAATCATTTAATCACATCGTTATCGTACTCATTTATCATTTATAGAGTAACACCGAGTCGAATAACTTTGGTGGCTTAGCACCTAAGAGATTATAACGTATCTCTAACGTTATGCAGAGTATAATAATATTATTGAAATCTGATTAACAGATTGTGATTCTAAGTTAAGTTGGTGCGTCCAGTATAATTTCATTATGAAAAATAATCATTATTTCTATTTAGAAGCTACGTTGCACGAGTACGGACACCGACACCGGGAGGACGCGGACACCGGGACACCGCAATCTCAAAATATAGGACACCGACACCGCTATTATTTTTTAATATAAATATATTAAAATAAATTAAATATTATATTTTTAATAAAATAATAAGAATTTCCAAATGTAAAACTTAAATCAATCTCAAAATGATCATATTACATACACAATCATTGAATATGTTAAAGGAAACGCTAAGGAATTCGAGACTAAGAATGTCCCTTTCGCCCAAATGCTTGATTAATGTTTATTTTTTGTGTTTAAGAGGTGTCCTAGAGGTGTCCAACCGGTGTCCGTGTGGAAAAAACCGGGTTCTGTGTCCGACTTAAAAACAAATAAACCGGACACCGGTCCACCGTGTCCGATGCGTGTCCTCCCGGTGTCCTCCTGGTGTCCGTGTCCGACACCGTATTGGACACGGACACGTCACTTGGGAGAGGTGTCCGTGCTTCATAGTTTAGAAGCATTATGTAATTAAGGCACTTAATTACTTCATTCACATATGGAGTAATTACACTCCCACATACAAAAAAAACGTCATATATATTAAGATTATCATCTATCCGATCCCCTCGTAGCAAAGAAAAGAAATCATGTTTAATTAGTTATTAGAATACGTTATTATTTTTCAATTTCTAACCACATGGAAACAATATTAAAAATATGGAAGATTTTTAGGTCAACTCATCTAATGTAATTAAGTGTGTACCTTAATTTGTCCTTAAATGTGACAAAACATGTGTATTGTAACATGCTTATGAATGTGTAAGTTGTTCAAGGACTAATGTATATTATTGTTTATCCTTAGACGATGTATTATCAAGGAGCAAGGAAATTCGCATTCCAAAATTATGGGCCAATAGGGTGCATGCCGTTGTTTCTTCATGATGACGGCAAATGTGCAGAGGACCTAAATGAACTAGCCATCAAGCACAATGCCAGATTTGCAGCATTGGCCAAGTCCTGGGCTCGTCAAATGCCTGGTGCCACCTTCGTGATTTATGACTTTTATACCTCCCTAGTCGCCCGCCTCTCTAATGGCGCTAAATATGGTACGTTTCTGAATTTTGATCTCACTTGTTCTTACCATTATTTTATGATATACTAGTATAAGCTATTCTTTTATCGTGTTTAGTCCATCAATCTAATATTTCATTTGGGTAATTAGTAATTACCTAGTATCTCTACGTTTTAATCTATGGTGCGGATTTTAGTAGCCTTATTTTTTCAGTCGTTTTGTGAAACAAAAATTCTTAAACTAGGACATTGTGATGATAACTTTTCATATTACCTCACTTGAAATTTAAATAAACAGCGAGAAAAGAGAAACTAATTTAATTTTCAATAAGTTTTTGTATCAAGTTTAAAAGAAATAAGTGTAGGAGGAGTAATCAGCAAATAGATATAATGATTTTAGCATAGATATAATGATTATAATCATATAAAGGTTTAAGGAAAAATTAGACCAATTATCAAATGGGAACTCTAAAAATTAAAATGGATGGAGAACAAGTCAATGTGACAAAGATTGACAAATGAAATTGATTAACGTGACAATGAAGCATCAGGAATGAGAAGAGTGAATGAGAGAGAAGCGTGGTAGATTAGGAGAGGTACCAACTACCAAAGTTAGTTATTATTACGGGCAATTATGTTCAACTTTTAATTAACTTTTTATATAAAGAATATAGTTTTATTTGAATAAATCATCTATCCAAAGAGGGATTAACTCATCTAATTGATGTTAGTATAATTTCGAGAAAGATCCTTTGTATTATTAGCAATTAGTTAACTACACCATAGCCAATCAAAGGGAGAAATGAAGTATAGAAGTATAAAATGAACAAGTAGCTGGATGTTTGGATATGAATGATACTGACAAAGCAACAGCTAAATTGATGTTGTACCTACAAGTTTGTTTGTCTGGTGACGGTTTTGGGTGATCCCACGAATCGAGCAAACATGCATCTCCCGCTACGAATTTACAATGATGAACGTAAAGTTAGGAGACAACTAGTTTTATTATTATATATACTCCCTCTAGATCTCCTATGAAAACACGTTACACTCATTTACGTGTTATTTGGTGGGGATTCACATTCATTCACACTTGCTTATATGATGATGGAGGCGATGACGGTGGGTGGGGGGTTGTTTAGGTTAGACTTAGACATGTGTAACGGGTCGGCCAGGTACGTCACGGATTCGGGTAATTTGGGTTCGGATAGAATAGGGATCGGGTGTGTTATTGATTGAGGTAAACATGGGTCAGTTGGCTGTTCTGAGTGTAACAATTTTCTATTCGTTTTATAAAAGTTATTCCGTGAATGAGAGTTGAGAGGATTATTTCGTTACTAGAAATGACGAGCTTGATTTCATGTGGACGAGTATTGATCAGTTGTCGGTGTTCACTTTAATATTACTAGGCCCTCCTAATTCACCTTCGAGAAAGCCCATAATAGAGGTTTATCATATCGCAATCACGTTGTTTAGATTGTTCTCATTTGGCATCGTTTAATCGGATTTTTTCAAACGATTCGAATCAAATTTCTCAAGTCAAGTTAAAACATTCGCTCTACATAATGCTATGATTTGTCTATTGTTAGTGAATTTATTTCATTTGTTCTTATAGGTTTTAAGGAAACACAAACAGCATGTTGTGGGAGTGGAAGGTTTCATTCAAAGTTCACTTGCATGGAAAAAGTGAATTTCACACTTTGTGACAATATACCATCCCACTTATTTTTTGATCCAGCACATCCTACACAGGAAGCTGACAAACAGTTTGCGCAAGAATTTTGGAGCGGCCCACCCAAACTTGTTACACCAACCAATTTGAAGGGCCTATTTAGAAAGCAAAACAGCAGCTGAGTATTACAAAATTAAACATTTTTTGAGATGATTTAGTCAAACACAAGTGTAAATTGGTGGTAAAACGATGAAGAGTGTTGTATTTTTATTTCTTTTTCTAGATTAGCTTACATTAGTTAGCTTTTTTTCTTTTCTCTTTTTAATGGTGGTATATATCATATACGAATATCTCAAATAGTGATGATACGAAATGCTATCTGTAAATTTCATAAAGTAGGAAGGGATACCAATTCTTTTGTGATGATCAAACCTCCAATGTAATCAAGCCGAGAATCCGAGACCTTAGGATTTCAATAAATTTCATTGGTTGCATATGCAAATGTGACTCACAATCTAATACTATATATTAAAACTTGAAACCAAGTCTTTTCTAGGTTGACACTTGGCGTACATTAATTGGATAGAACATAAAAATAGCATTACATACAATTACCGGTTAGGATATGGTAATAAATTATCATACATTAATTGGATAGAACATAAAAATAGCATCAAATACAATCATTGGTTAAGATATGGTAATAAATTATCATAGATTAGTATAATATTAGCTAATTTATGGAATTAATCGTTATGCTAATTTATTAGAACAAAGATAAGGCAACATTTTTTTTTATAAAACGAGTATAAATAATATAAATATATATAGCCCGGGCGTGACACGGGCATGCAAACTAGTATGATCAGTAAACCCGGATTTCATTGATATGTGTTTTTTTATAAAGACCCGCATGATTTTTTGCCCAAAAAAAAGTTTGTCAAAATAACACAAGTGATGTGGATCATTCAACAATAGAACTCAATTTTCTTTATAAAAAAACACATATCAATGAACATCTATCAAATAAATTTTATCCGTGTTACAAATAGATTTTGTCAATCATCCACTACCTGAAGTTGAAACAAAACATCATTTATAAAACGAGCCTAAAATGTAGTCGGGCCCTGATATCCCTTTTCCTAACGTTATACTGTACTCCGTATTAAAGACAATAAGAGAAAATTAGATTTGAGATTTTGAGCATTGAAGATGTAGGAGAAAAGTAGAGGGCAAGAGAAGGAAGGACCAAATGTTGGTGGTGATAGAGGTCAAACAGTTAGGTCTAAGTCCAGCTAGATAGTACACTTATATGATATCGCTGCTATCCCTTATCTATCTGTCATTGTGGTGAGGATCAGATAATGCAAAAAATATTTGAAGTAATACCACTCGACACAAACACAAAGGGTCCATATTTTTCTTACTTTACCACTTCCAAATATTCTCACACCCCCAATTATTCGTCAGACACAAGCTTCCAGGAGCCCCCACCCCCACTGGACCACCACCACCACCACCTCCTCATATGGAGCTCCGAAATCCTTCTCAGCAACCTCATCAACTCATCTCCTTCGACCCCGCCGCCGCCGCCGCCAGCAGATCTCATCCGCCGCCGCCGCCAATTCCTCTCACCAACACCTCCCTCGCCATCTCCACCCGCCCTGACCCGGCCCAAACTGATGACAAACCGAAGCGGTCCACCAAGGACCGCCACACCAAGGTCGACGGTAGAGGGCGGCGGATCAGGATGCCGGCGGCGTGTGCTGCTAGGGTGTTTCAGCTGACCAGGGAGCTCGGCCATAAGTCAGACGGTGAAACAATTGAGTGGCTTTTACACCAGGCGGAGCCGGCTATTGTTGCCGCCACCGGTAGTGGAACCATTCCCGCCAATTACTCTACTCTCAATGTCTCGCTACGTAGCTCTGGTTCCACTTTTTCCGCCCCGCCTTCGCAGTCAATTTCTCACTCGTTTCATTCCTTTGCTCACTATCCCCACCCTGGCGTGGCGGAGTCCGGGTTCCATCAATATCAAGGGATGTTCGGCCGTCATGAGGCTGAGGCTGTGCCTGCTGAGTCTCCGTCCTCGAGTAAAAAGGCGAGGACGGGTCCTGGGGCAGCCACTTCTTTGCCAATGTGGGCAGTGGCTGCCCCAATTGGCCCGACTACCGGAGCCAGCGGCACCAACACTTTGTGGATGCTGCCTGTTGGCTCAGTCGGGCCAACCACATCTGGGGCGGGAGCTGGAGTTCAACAGGTCGCGCCCCAGATGTGGCCTTTTGGAAGTAGTAGTAACACTAGCAGTACTACTCATACTACTCCTACGGCTACCACTGCCACCGCGACACCACCAGAAGCATTCCAGTTTGTGCCGAGGTTTAATATGGCTTCTACTCCAAGTGGTGGTGCTATGGTAGATTTCGAAGGAGGGCGAGGAGGATCTCTTCAATTGGGGTCAATGGTATCTCAACATCTTGGGATTGGCATGTCGGAGTCTAATTTGGGAATGTTGGATTTCTTGAATAACACTATTAGCAACTCGAATAATAATAATAGTAATCAAAGTGATAGGAATGGTGGTTTTGCTACATTACTGGAGCAACAACACCACCATAACCAAAGGCAAACATCGGCCAACGACGATAGTGAAGAAGAAGATGACGATCCAAATAGCGCGCAATGAGAAGGTCGGGTTGATTGTGCAGTTGCAGTTTGTACATGAATCAGTAGATTCGGTTAGAATTGGGAACTTTGAAGAATTGTATTGTTTTGTGTGTGTTTTATTGTGTGTGTGTTCTTCATAAGTAGTGGTATGCCTTAGGGTGGGAGTATTTGTTTTAGCAGCTTGTGTGGAGAGTGTGATTTGTTTAGTGTGGTCCAAATGGACACCCACCACTTCAAGATCATTGAAGAATTGGCCAAAATGATGAAAAAGGTTACTAATTGAATGGTTCATTATGTGTCCATCAAATTGTTATTTTTGTATGGTGATTTACTAATGACAAATACTTCAGGTAGCTTCCTGCAGATTTTCATCTACCCTAGGTGAGCAGCTATCAGCTATTATAAAAGCGAGAAGAATCTTCTTCACAAATTAAACTCAATTTCAGAGAGTTTGAGAAAACTATACCAATCTTTCATTGCACCCGACTTTTTAAAAAATGTTGCTGACCAGTATCATAAATCGTCATATGAAACCGTATCGGCGAGTATTTCAAATTTGACAATAAATACATCAAAGTAAGGAAAGCAGACGTTTTTACACAGGATAATTTGCTTGTCAGGTCTTTTCACTAGGGAAATTGACGACATAAATCAACGACGATGGTCTGCTACTATTTCTCCACCATTCCTACATAGAATTTCTTAGCCACTCAAACTTCATATACAAGGGACTCACCTAGCTTCGAGGAATTTGGTATGAGGTACTTCTAAATTGTAAACAAGCCTGAATACTGAATTCTGGAAACTGTGCACGCATTCGGCTCCCGCCTTGTCAACCTGCCCAGTAGTGACACAACTGTAAATCAAATCCAGTCATACTTAAACATTTACTGCCTTCCCCGCGAGCAAAAGACCTTCCAAGAGAAAAGGGCCGGGAGAGAAGAAACTCGGATGATATGGAGGAGACAAACAAAGGAACTCCTAATCGTTTATAGGGGGCCATCAACACCAATAAATGTGTGACGTACAAGAGTAGCATTAGAGTCTACAGCCACAAATTCACATAAGACTTACATTATAAACAGGTTAAATGATCTGAGAACTTCTTAGAGTGCCTTATTTGCTTCTTGCTGCTCCCAAGAACGGAAGTACCATCGACATAACCTTCATCCTATACAATAAATCAACGAGTTAGCCAACTCTTAATCTGAGAAAGAAGTTCATTTCTAGCAAAAACCAACAGTTCAAACATTTGACGTGATTACAAAAACGATTGCTTGTGCAAACCCATGATTAGGTGGAATTATGTCCATCAGAGATGAGGTGCTTACACTCGGTTATAACAATGTAAATATCTTCAAATATATAAAGTCCCTCCATTCCACACATATAGGTCACGTTTTCATTATATTCGCCATATCATTAGATTAGAGCTTCCGTTTATTCTTTGGCTTTGGCTTAAGCAAAACAAATGACTCATTAAGCTATCTGCACTTCTTAGTTCCTATAATGTGAAGTAGTACTTGTTTGTAGAAATTTTCGATGCAATGATCATTTTGCAATCCGGAAACAACCTCTATAGTTTCAAAATATGGGTAAGCACGCGTGTATCCAACCCCTCTTACCTTGTTTAGAGATGAGAGGCTTTGAGGTATTCAGGCAGTGTAAGGTTGTTATTAAAGCTTTCCTATAAAACCCACAACCAATTGGAACAAGGCCAAAACTTCATTATCTCTTCTGGGTGTACGTTCCAATATTAAAAAAGAATAGGAAGGCTAAGAATGACAGACAAGAGTCATATTTAAAAAAAAAAAAAAAAAAAACCTTGCACTCTCAAAGAATGACCTTTACATCTAAAACTTTTATGGGACTCCAGATATCCATGGTTCTGAATCACCAAAAGATTGATAGTTAATCAGGCATTGAGGACGATACACTAAATCAGAAACGGTTTTACAACCCTCTACGCTTATTTTCTCATGAAGTAGCAGGTAATCATCTCATTTTTGCCAAAGGGGTTCTACTCTCATGAGGAAGATTCAGGGTATCTTCCTTTGAGAAGACCTCCCTATGTGAGGGAGCTAGAAGAACACACTGGCTTGATCTCTATTTTAGAAACTATATGTTGCTGTAACATACGACAAGCGAGTTTGGGAAGGAGACTCTTCTGGGAGTTTGTGCAGATCTTTCTCTTTGATACTAACTAATGCAGTTGCCTCTCCTTTGACGTCTGTAATAGGTAGGTTGTGGACCAAGACTGTTAGAAAGGGTACAAACTTGTGGAAAAAAACGTCGGAGTAGGCCTCCTACTACCTTACATCAGGGTGAGGGTCGAATAATGAGAAGACAACAAGAAGTAGCTTGGAAATTGTAAGGCTTGCTATTTTCTGGTACATTTGGAAAGAGAGAATTCCCCGGATACTTCAAAGACAAATTTATTCTCTTTACTAAGGTTGGGGGAGGGTCGTTTATCTCACTTCTTTTTGTCCTAAGGTAACAGGCTAACAGGCGTCTATAAAGCGACCCCTTTAAAAAAACCACTATTTCTACTAGTGAGTAGTAGTCTTATATTTTATTTTATTTCATTTTTTTGAAAAACTTTAGCGCCAAGAAAAACCACGTGCAGTAAATGTAATATAGCTGAAATGATTGACATGTGAAAAGAATTCAACAATATAACAGTGTGGACTGTGGAGCTTACGACAGAGTATCAGCAAGACAAAATATAGGAACTCTTCCCAATCCTGCACCACCCCACTGCTTCCTCGGAGACCTTATGAGATCATCAGCATCGGATCCAGTTGCTGTCAAAACAAACTATAAATAGAAAATAAATGTGAGATATACAGACGATTACTTTCCATATTCTTGATAGGAATTCAAATAGAGAAAGAATGACCAGATACAGCACATTGAGCTAAATATGTATAGTAAGGAAAAGATGAGTAAATATAAAATAGCGATAGAAGTCCGCTTAACAAAATTTTAGCAACTCCTTGCACTGCCTCGATCCATAATGCTGAACCTAGGCAGAGCACAACTACGACGCTCATCATTCCAGACATGGTATCAACCAAGAATGGAAAACGTAGGAAGAATGAACTGATATAAAAAAAGGATTATATAAAAAATGAACACATACCAAGGGAAAAAGTATTGCTATGACTGCAGAACTCTCCAGCCAGGGAAAATAAGAAAGGGCCAATGCACATGGGCTTCCTGAAAAAAAAAAACACACACATCTCTAAGTCACTAAAAAGCAAACTTTGAAGATGTTCAAGAGATTAGGGAAGATGTATCTAAAACCAGCTTCTGGATAATCACTAGTACATTTGAAGGGAGTTAATTTGCTTTTGAATGCCGGTGTATAATCCTACGCACAGTTGCCAGCAAAAAGAAATATGAAAAGCCTAAGAATTTGTATGTTTATCAATAATCACAACCTTGGTCTTATATATGATACTAATCATGGGAACAAGCTGAAGAACTATTAACCATTCAAATGTTAAGTATTAACCCAGGGCCTAAGTATCTCCTGGGCAAAGGAGTGTTTTGTACGAACCAAGCAATTAGGAGACAGTTGCATAAGCTAAACAAGCAGGTGCAAATACTTTATGAAGGAATAGAAAGTTCTTAATGGCCAAATAAAACACCAGCTCATTTTAGTATCATTCAAAAAAAGCAGCAACATATGAACATCCTCCCCTTCAGATCGAAAGACCGTTTCAAGATAAACCATTACAAGAGTACAAGTTGTAAGAGAACAGCTGAGATAGACAAGATTGTTCATAACTTCACAAGGAAGGAATTGAAATAATTAAGCGATTTCAGTTATAACTCATTATCTCGATTTTCTCTTGTTCCAACCTAGTGTAATGCTTAACCCATCACTGTCTTAGTCTTAGCAGCGACTCATGCCCTATTAACGAATCTTATTGCTAATGCAAGCGTCAGACTTTAATGATACAGAAACCTGAGAATGTTTAAACCTAGCACCTCTAGTCCAGTTATGTTTCAGGAATGCACATAGCTCAGACAATGATACCGAAATAGCAGACTAACATCTTATGATATACTGTACATCACTAGCAATTTAACTAAAATCATCACATCGTAACCAGAACAGAACCCAAAACGTTCAATACTACTCAATGCTACAAGTGATAAAAACAGTTCTGCCACCACTAAAGGATAAACGTATTAAGACCGGACCATAGGTATACCAAAGGAATAATGATGCTCGGAGGAAAAGAATCAGAAGAGGCAGAGTATAATGGGTGGTCTAGGAATGAATAAAATGTAAATCCTCTCAGAACTTCTACTTAAAATGAATAAAAAGAAAACACTAGAACGAATTGTAAACAACTTTCATCCCAGATTGTCCAAGGATTTTAGGTTCACTAATGAAGCACAAGAGACCTGTCAAAAATAGAGATTCAACAGTCTACTATCCACGAAAGTAAATATTCTTTTTTTGAGATTGTTGTATAATTAAGTCTTGGGAATAAGGCTTGGTGTTATTGTTGTATAATTGAAGTCTAGCAGCTTATCCTCGCTCTTTTGTGCATCAAATTAAGCATGATAGTCTAAGGGCACAAGGAAGCATCCAAATTCTAAACATGTCAATTGTGGTCAAGGGGCGAGGATCAAGTTATCAGCCAAACAAAGTAATATAAATGTGGCACTAATACTTCTACTTCTCAAGAACTGGAACATATTTGTTCAACATATGGCTACATCGTAAATTAATTATTTTTTTTTTTTTTTTTTAATGCAGAAGAGTGTTTGTTGTTTAAAGCCAGTAGCTGAAAAGACTGAGAAGTCCCATCTCTGGTTTCTCCCAAAGTCTTAAAGACATTGGTTTGACACAGAAGCGTGAGGGAAACAAAGTCATGTTAATGCGAGCGACCACACATAATAAAGCAGAACCTTCATTTGCGAGTTCTGACTTCGAAGAAAAAGAATATCCACCCATGGATAATAGCTTTAATGATGTTCATAAAAAAAGAAACTTGACATGCACTTGCAGAAGTGATCACTCTTATTCGAAAACAGAACTACGAATTCTTTCAAGTGCAAACCAATACTCCCTCCATCCTGAGTTAAACACCCAGCTTTTGTTATTTGGATGTTCCGATTTAAACACCCATCTATTTTGCAACATCTTCTCTCTCCTACTTTATCCTCTCTCACATTCTCTCCTACTTTTTGTTAATTCCCACATTCTCTTTCCTACTTTTTCTAACTAATTTTCTTCCACTACCACTACTTTACATTTTTTTTATTTGTTTTTCTTATCCCCAGCGAAAAGGCCCGTGAGGTGTTTAAATCGGGACTGAGGGAGTACATAATATTACAAGAAAAGGAAAAGGAACCTGAGTAAGACTTCTCGAGAAATCACATTGTTAGATACTTAGATGTCAGTGACATAAGAATGGGAGATGAGGGTTGTATATACAAAAGTTAAATATTTAACATAAAAAACTATTATATTGGAAGGGTCAAATGTATAAGAACATAATATTTTAGGAAAAGATTGAGAAAAAAAATATGAGTTTTTTTTCCTCCATACGCATAATCAAAGAATGGTAGGAACCTATTGACCTCAGTATTTCGTATTACACATAATCCACCAATGGTTGGAGCCTATCATAACCCCTGCCCCCCCCCCCCCCCCCCCCAAAAGATGAGCATCCTAAGGTCGACCTTAAGAGCACCCCTATCTCACAACCACACCTTCTTTCCCCCCTCCCAACCCCTGTTGCGAGACTCTGTTCCCCTTCAGCAACAGAAATAGTTGCGGCATAGACAGTTTAGTTGCACCGAGTGTAATGAAACGATCCACCAAAGCAGGTTCTACAGTAGACTTGCCATTCAAATATCCACCCCATGTCAAGTCCAAGTAGGATTTGCTGAAACTAGTCAGTGGCAACAGCTTTAGAGGCAGAGTGGAGATTAGGAGGGGTGGAGAGAACAAAGGAGAAACAAGTTGAGGGTGGAAGCTCAGGGAAGGAGTGGGGCCATGGGAGTGTTTTTGAAGGATGTGAGGAATGAGGTAGGGGCAACTTTAGGGGTACGGGAGGGGTTGTTATGAAAGCGGAGGGAAGGTGAAGGGTCGTCAAAGGTCATGCAAGTGTGGAGGCATTGAAGATGGCAAGTTCTTAAGGAAGTTGGTCAAGGTGGAAGTGCTGGATGGGAAGAGCGTAGTGGTGGAGATGAAGGGGAAGAAAGAATTGATGAGGAGAGAGAAAATAGGTTTAACTTGAAGATATAATGATGAGCAGATGAAGAGCGGGGGACACTAGTCATTGAATGGGAGATATCTCGAACTTAAAGCAAGCTTCAAAGATGCAGTAGGCATGCAGGCAAACCCAGGAGCAGTGAAAATAATAGGTTAATAACTCACCTAAGTTAGTCACCAAAAAAAAAGAAAGAGCACGCAACAAACGTAAGGCCCAGTACAGTTGTTCTATTCTTTCTCCATTGCTATGCTCCCCTCCCCCTCCCTTCCCCTCCTACCTCTTCCCGCTATTCTTAACATCCTTTTTTATAGAGCCCCAAACCAAAAAATACAAAACAAAGGCAGTCACTCCTCCGCTTTGACCCTTTGATCCATGCAGCGAGATCCAAATATAACACCCTACTAAACCACACTGGCAATATTATTCAAGTGATGTCATAATCTAGAACATAACAACCGAGTATACATATTATATAATAGGGAGCTTGTTTTTACAACTTGTGGAAAGCCATTTTTGATTCATTAATTTCACTTTTTGCTCGGGTCTTCAGGAAGCAGCTTGTAATATAACAGAAAAGCATATGGTCGACTACGATAAAGAGACGCACAAGAAAGCCAATTTTTTCACTAAGTTAATAAGGTAACATACCAAAGCCAGCAAAAACTGCCCAATTGGATTCGAAATAATCCAACCTCCTGTCGAGAGTCACCTCGGAAAAATTCCACTTATATCTACACAGTGCATCACTATGGCAGTAAGAATCAACAATTGATGCCAGCCCCATAAATAAATTAGCAGAGGAGTGAAAACATACTCGAAACTGTAATATCCGTACATCCAACTAAAAAGCAAGAACTTCAGAAGTTTCCCAGCGTACGGTATGAAACCAGAGGCCAAAGCCTGCAGATATACAAAAAACAGTAAGTGTATTAGTGTAAACCTTAATCACTGACATTATTCTAATATATTTTCTGTAGAAGCCAGTGTCTTGTAAGGTGTGAGAGGATTGCATCATAAACCAGAAATTGGACATAAAGAAAATGCAGCAGACCAACCATGTGAAATAAGATGATATGTCAGTCAATTAGTAATAGACTCTTACCTGCAGGAGAAAGAAGATCAGGAGGAGGAAAGAGTAACTCAGCTCCCCGATTCCAATCATGACACTATAGGTACATATAGAGAGACGAGTCAGCAAGCAGTTGCAAAACACAGATGCCCCTACCAATAAGTAGGGTACTGCACAAACAAGTAACCTACTCTATCCATAAAAAAATGGCAATCTAAGATAGCAAGAGGTATCCTCCCCACCACTACAATATAAGGTAGCAAGAAATTGCTAAACACGGAAGCCTGTCAATTTTATGCTGTTTTACATAATACAAAACCTATGAAAGAAACCTACTCCATCCCTCAATTGTACTCGACTACCGAACGTCAAGTTTTAATTAATTAACAATGACACTGCCACCTAACATCAAAGCAACCTTTATGTTCACCACGAGATGAAAACAACATTACCACGTTGCCTTAAGGGTCTCACCTATGGTGTTAAAAGGTGGGGTTGGACACCTGTATCCAACCCTAATGTTGAAAACATAGAAAGGCCTGCTTTTGTATTACCCAAAATGAAAATTTTGTCAACAATAGCATGGACCAACGACTAATTCGTCAGCAAAACAGTTTAGAGAGCACTTTGATAGGGCAGCCCGGCGCACATTGGCGTCCCCGCTAAGCGAGGGTCCGGGGAAGGGTCCCACCACAAGGGTGTAATGAGGGCAAGCCTTCCCTTGTCAATTTATTTGACAAGAGGCTGCTCCCAAGACTTGAACCCGTGACCTATCGATCACACGGCAACACCTTTACCGGTGTGCCAAGGCTCCCCTTCTAGAGAGCACTTTGATACAACAACAACAACAACCAAGCCTTATTCCCAAAATGATTTGGGGTCGGCTAACATGAATCGTCATCCAGTAACCGTCTTGTGTACGCCAAGAAATTTCGAAAACGTTGTAAACATTTTGGATATATTTAAACAATTTCAAAGGAAATTTAGAAAGTCGTCAAAATAAATAAAAAGATTTAAAAAAATATTGCAAAAAACAGATGAACTTTGAACACAAGTTAAAAAGTTTTAGAAAAATAGTTGGAAAAACCAAACAAATAAATCAAAAGGGGTCAGAAAAAGTCCTCCACATGGATAGAGTCTCGCCACCCTGCCCTATCCAACACCATACTCTCTTCAAGCCCTAGGAAGCTCATATCACTTCTAATCACCCTCGTCCAAGTCATCTTGGGTCTTCCCCGACCCCTACTAATATTATCACTTCTCCACCCTTCTACTCTTCTAACCGGCGCCTCACTAGGCCTCCTCCTCACGTGACCATACCACCTCAGTCGGTTCTCCATCATCTTATCCCCTATGGGTGCAACCCCTACTTTCTCCCTAATAACTTCATTTCTCAACCGATCACGTCTTGTATGTCCACACATCCACCGTAACATGCGCATCTCCGCCACACTCATCTTATGAACGTGACACTGCTTCACGGCCCAACATTCCGTGCCATATAACAGTGCCGGCCTAATTGCCGTTCGATAAAACTTACCCTTCAACTTATTGGGCAATCCTCGATCACACAGAAGTCCTGTGGCATTCTTCCACTTCAACCAACCTGATTTGATCCTATGAGCCACATCTCCATCCAATTCTCCATCCTTTTGAAGAATCGATCCTAAATATCGGAAAAAATCTGATCCCTGAACAATCTTTCCATCCAACATGATCGTCCCCGTCTCCGTTTGCCTAATGCCGCTGAACTTACACTCCAAATACTCGGTCTTGCTCCGACTCAACCGAAACCCTCGAGACTCCAACGTGTCCCTCCATAGCTCCAACCTTCTCTCCAAATCCTCTTTCGTTTCTGAGATCAACACTATATCATCTGCAAACATCATGCACCATGGTATATCATCCTGGATTGAACTCGTCAATTCATCCATGACTATAGCAAAGAGAAACGGGCTAAGTGCGGACCCTTGGTGCACTCCAATGGTAATAGGGAACTCTTCTGACTTCCCTACACTAGTCCGCACACTCGTGCTAGCTCCCTCATACATGTCCTTAATGATGTCAATATATTTTTGCGGAACTCCTTTCTTAGTTAGAGCCCACCAAAGCACTTCCCTTGGTACCTTGTCATACGCCTTCTCCAAATCAATAAATACCATATGTAGGTCCTTCTTCCTATCCCGATAAGTTTCCATTGTCTGTCTTATGAGATGAATTGCCTTCATAGTTGACCTCCCCGGCATAAATCCAAATTGATTCTCTGAAATCTTCACACTTCTTCTTAATCTATGCTCAATCACCCGTTCCCAAAGTTTCATTGTATGACTCATCAACTTGATCCCGCGATAGTTGGCACACTCTTGAACATCCCCTTTGTTCTTATACAAAGGGACCAAAGTGCTCTTCCTCCACTCCACCGGCATCTTATTACCTCTCCAAATCATGTTGAAAAGTGTCGTCAACCATTCCACACCCCTATCTCCAAGACACCTCCAAACCTCAATAGGTATGCCGTCTGGCCCCACTGCTTTCTTCCGTCCCATCTTCTTCAAGGCCATCCTCACCTCTTCCTTCTGAATTCTCCGCCTGAACTCCCGATTAACAATACTTGGATGAATGTTCACATTTCCAATATCATTCACCCGATCACCATTGAGCAAGTTATCAAAGTACGATCTCCATCTCTCCGTAATCTCCTTATCATCAACAAGAACTTTTTGATCAACATCTTTGACGCATTTCACCCTACCAATGTCCCGAGTCCTCCTTTCCCTAATGCGTGCAATTTTGTAGATCTCTTTCTCCCCTTCTCTGGTATCCAATCTTGTATATAGGTCTTGGTTCACCTTTCCTCTTGCATCTCTTACAGCTTTCTTTGCTGCTCTTTTTGCATCCTTATACCTCTCGAAGTTCTCCTCACTTCTATCTTTCCCCAAACTTTTATAACATTTCCGCTTGTTCCTTATTGCTTCTTGCACTTCCTCATTCCACCAAGATGTATCCTTACTCGGTAGCGCTTTCCCCTTAGATTCACCGAGAACCTCTTCTGCCACCTCCTTTACCTTATGCGCCATAGCAACCCATAACGAGTCTACATCTCTTTCCACACTAGTAGACCAGACATCTGTCCCTGCCATCTTCTCCAAGAAAGCCTCCTTGTGCTCTCCTTCAAGTTTCCACCATTTGATCCTTGGCTCTACCTGTGGCCGCCTCTTCCCTAAGCCACCCTTAGCCCTGAAATCTAGTACCACCAATCTATGTTGCGTAGCCGCACTCTCACCAGGGATCACCTTGCAATCCGTAAAGCTCTTACGCCAAGCATTCCTTACCAAAAAGAAGTCAATCTGACTCGCATTATTTCCGCTCCTGTATGTCACCAAGTGAGACTCCCTCTTCTCAAACCACGTGTTCATTATACCCAAGTCATAAGCTAACGCAAAATCCAAAATACTCGTTCCTCCTTCATTTCTCGACCCATAGCCAAAACCTCCATGCACGCTTTCAAAACCATGCCGCGTTGATCCCACATGTCCGTTAAGATCCCCACCAATAATCAACTTCTCCCCACTAGGAACCCCTTGCACCACCTCTTCTAACTCCTCCCAAAATTCCTGACGAATAGATGCATCCAATCCAATTTGTGGAGCATAAGCACTTACAACAGTCATAATCTCATTCCCAATCACCAACCTCACTGTCATAATGCGATCGCTCTTCCTCGAAACCTCCACCACATCATCTATGTACTCCTTATCAATAATAATACCAACTCCATTCCTACTCTTATCCTTTCCATAGTACCAAAGCTTATAACCCCATGGTGTGATCTCCTTAGCTTTCGCCCCAACCCATTTCGTCTCTTGTAAACACATAATGTGAATCCTTCTCCTCCTCATAACCTCCACAACCTCCGAAGATCTCCCTGTCAAAGACCCGATATTCCACGTTCCGAACCTAAGCCTACTACCCTTACCATTATGAATAAGCTTCCTTGCCCGCTCCCGTCCATGATTTGAAAACCTTTGCACATTTGACACCACCCCTGGGAGCCGGAGTGGCGCGTCACTTCGGGGTGACGACCTAGCAACCCTTGCATATTTTTCACTACACCCAGGTCTAGGAAGTGTAGCGCGACCTTGCATATTTGACACCACCCCCGGGCGTCGAAGTGGCGCGTCGCTTCGGGGCGACGACCTAGAGACCCTTGCATACTTATCACCACACCCGGGTCCAGGAAGTGTAGCGCGTCGCTGTGAAGGGGACGCCCCCACGGTTATTAAATTTCGATTCATGTCCATAAGATGTGGCTTGTTTTACGCTGGCCGCCACAAACCTACCGCAACTCTCCTCCTTTATCCGGGCTTGAGACCGGCAGTGAATGCCAAAAAAACACTCACAGGCGGAGTTTAGAGAGCACTTTGATAAGATTATAAAAATTAGGAAAAGTCTCAATCGCTCCTATGCCTAATGGTATATTCTACTAGTCTAAACCTCTAAATTCCAAGGTGTAGGCTCACTATAACTTGCCTTAACCAATTCATTTTTTGATACATATTTGACGCTAATGCCTAGGTAAATATACCCAAGCCACCATTGAAAAAACTCCAAATCTTCCTTGCATCCTGATATATCCAACATACCATGACACCATACACAGATCTCCGCCACGTTTATAAATTTAATAGGACATTGTTTCAAGACCCCACCTTCATGACAGTGGAGGTAGAATTTCACATCTATGGAATAAAGCAAAATGGCAGAAGCCTTTGAGGCACTAGACTAATGTTGTTGTTGTTGTTGCTGCTGCTGTCAATTTCTCATCCCTTGGGATTGATGTGACATGACAGCTATTCACGGTCTACTATAAAAAGATGTGCCTCTCAAACAAAAACAATAATATGAAATATGTTATCTTCCCCATTGACATTGACTCCTATACTCACAAGATACACATTGCTTAAATTAGAATTTTGGGTCATTAGAGGAGCGCTGAACCCTAATCAGTAAGCATAAACATTTTCACCAGTGTAGGTCAAAAATAGCTTCCCGGCCATGAAGAAATGGAGTTAGGTTTTTAAATTGTTTTTGACATGTCCAGTAGTTGCCCAAGAATTTATCCTCTCAAGTTGTGATCTTTTGCAGCTTAAAATACATAAACATAAGTCTAAAGAACCAATGGGTGAATAACCAATTTTTGTTTTAAAAAAGGTACCATATTTATTTAATAAAAAGAAAACATGAAACTTACCCTCCCAAGCCACCAGGTTTATCTGAAGCAGAAGTTTGTGTATTTGATATGTCTTTTTCACTGGTGACTTTTACTGCTGAAGCCTTATATTTTCCCATAGCAACAAACCCATGTCGCGCTATGTCATTATACCTGTAAAGAACAAACAATAAGCAATCTACATCTTGGAAAGAAACCATTTGTACTTCTGACAGTTATGGAACGAATAGATTGCTTTACAGGGTTCTGATCTTTTTATCTTTCGTATAAAAATAAAGCAATTCAAGTTCATGTCTTCACTTATGCCTACTCTAAATCATCGGAGTATTAAGGACTTGTAGGTCTGAAAAGTCATAGCAGCATAAAAAGAAAATAATTAATTCCGCAAGTTCACAATGGATTAATGACATGGAGACATGGATGCTTCGAACAAGACCGGCAGATAGGGGGAGAGCGTAGATCGTACAATGGCTATTAATTAGAAGTAGGATTGCGATATGCTAAAGTACAACGGAAATATGATGAGCTCGCAGATTAAGTAGACGAGAGATTCAAGCATCCGATTATGGAACAAACAAAGCTACGCAGTCTACATGTTGGAAAGAAACCACTTGTACTTCTGACAGTTATGGGACAAAAAGATTCCTCTACAGGTTCTGGTCTTTTATCTTTAGTATCAAAATAACAGCAATTCAAGTTCAAGCCTAAACTTATGCCTATTGTAAATAATCATATTATTAAGAAAGTGTAGGTCTGAAAAGTCATTTAAAGGACATAAAAGAAAATCATTTAAAGATTCAATATGGAAGCAATAAGTAATTTATCATCATCCCCTAAGTACCTCTGAAGAGGCACTTGATTTATTATGGGCAATGGGGGTCAAAAGTCAACAGTTGACCTTCAAGTGAAAATGGGGTAACAATGTACTTATTTGTTAAAAAAGAAAAGTTAATGTTTTAAGAGCGACTTTTATTTAGTCCCTTTTATCCCAAAGCTAAAAGAACAACAAATTATCAGAGTGTACCAGAAATGGACAAGATCAAATGTCATTTCAAAACAATCAAAAACAAAAAACATACACATCGCTTTCCAAGGCAAATAAGAAATCTAGTACGTCTAATATTAAAATTTAAATGAGAGTTACAACAAAAGTCCGATAGTACTGAACATTGTTCAACACCGCAAATCTAACCCTACAAAATATGAATAGTGCCTTGTAACTTACATAAACTCATCAAGTGCTACGCCAGTCACTACAGGTCATTATAGATGAGCAAAAATCTAAAATAGTTCAAGTTATAAAATAAATTAACTACCAATATTCAAGTTATTGTATCTGCTGTTTCTACAGACTTGCAGTATAGTAAAGCCATCTCCCAGAAAACCAAGATACCAAATCAGATACATATTCCTCATTCTTTTGACTAAACACATTTCAAGGTTATTTACCCAGAGATGATCCATAAGCAGATAGTTGATCTCAATCAATGCCAAACCACTGAAGACAGATAAGCCATTCATCACAATTTTAGTCTGAAACCATTGACAAAAAAGGGAAAAAGGAACGAATAACGAAGGAACAATTCATAACATTCGCGTGATAGTGGGCAAAAAATTGACAGTACAATGACACTCCCTCCAATATAAACGATCTACCCCTTTCCTTTTTGACAAAGTTTATAGTGATGTTCCCGTTTCCTTTTTTTGTGGTTCGTGACCCCAAATATTTTCCAACTTTCAAAGTCATCCATAACATTCTTAAACACTGTGCTAAAGCAAATGGGAACAACACATAGAACTCGAGGGGATATAGATTATATGACTTCTTTTCTACAATACTAATAGTATACTTTCGACATGTACTGTCATACATGCACAGAATGCAAAACAGAGGGCAAATAACTCACCATATAGAGCTAAGTACAAAGCTGAATGCGTACATCGGAAGGAACCAGCATAACTGCAACAAAGGGCGGCGGATCCAAGCTCAGTAGCTTCCGAAAGCATATTTGAATATGAAAAGAAAAGCCTCATATGACCCAATAAATAATAGCAATAGCATAATACTTACAAACTTAGATTTCACCAACTAGATATAAGATTTCTAAGTACATTTGTCTTGGTTCTAGGGTATAGCTTCTTCATAATTCTCTTGCCAGCGTCAACGGGTTTAAACTTAAACTAGTAAATTTACTCTTGTTCTTAAAAGAAAGCCCATTCATAGGCTCATAGCCCATTATGTTTTGAATAATTTCAATAAATTGACACTAAAAAACAGGCTCTAGATAAATAAAGAACACCACTCACAGAGATGAGGTTTTCAAGAAAATGACGCTCTGCTGAATAGAGGCGGCGAAGTGCTCGGCATTGCCATACTTCTGCACCGATCATGTGCGGGCACTCATCTGGCAATATTGATTTCAACATCGGAATGAGAAACGATTTCAGTATAGACACACTGCAATAGGGATTAGAAGATTCTTCACTATAAGTGTAAGACGCGCCAAAACAAAAGACAATTCCTACATGCAAAAAAAGCTGACAAGTGATAATATTTTTTACACACACCACAGCACAAGATCTGATGATAAACGCCTAAGCAAAACCTATTGAATCACAAAAGGCTCCAAAAGAAAGGATAGAACCTGACAATTGACAAAATTTCAAAGCTAACCAACAATCACAAATGCATCTCCTGAAATATTCTACATAACAGTCTCACAGCATTAGGCAAACAAGTAGCAGCTAGTGTTAGCAGAGAACTTCGCCAAAGAAATCAAGACACTGCATCTTTTAGAGAAAAGATAAGCTTGTACGTCTTTAAAATCCTTTTAGGACTAGTGCCTTAATATCTCTATAGTTATCGGTGTTAATGTACTTTGTTCAGAATTACTACACTATTCTATCAACACTTGAGCTTCCAGCTTCAAAATTACCTTATTTGATCTATTACTAGTACTGTGCTGTAGAAAGAAAATAAGGAGACACGATGAATGAAACAAGAAATCAGCAAGTAGCAAACATTTAAGCTGTTGCTCCTCTCTCTTAAATGTCTTGCAACAAAACTGTTGATACAAAAATAAGTCTCTTATTAAACTCCCCCCATTCATATTCAACCTTCCTGCTTCCCTTTTAGGGGAATTCACATCCAATCATCCTGTTTCTTATTTTGGTAACACTTGAACCAATGAAATGCTTCCAAAGTGCTATTGTCCCCATTTCCACTTGCTTTTAATAGTTTTAATACACTCCTACAACTTTGTGCAAAAAGCAACAATAAGGTTGGATATGAATGGAGCCATGGAGGGAGTAGCAAAAACGAAGCAAAATTACAAGGGGTAGGTGCAAACAGTTCCAAATAAATTCCAGTCTGTCCAGATATGTTGAATCAACGTAACTAGATACTAGAATACCATAAAGCCTTCCCCATAAATTGTCAAAAGTGTGCCTCCCCCCCCCCCCCACCCCCCCAAAAGAAAAAAATCAAAACAAGAAATACACACACACATCCCACTCTGTCCAGATATGTTGAATGAACATAACTAGATACTAGAATACCGTAAACCCTTCCCCATAAATAATCAAAAGTGTGCCTCCCCCCCCCCCTCCCCCAAAAAAAAACGAAAAAAGAAATACACACACAGCGGAGAGAACTTGACTCGAACCAAATGTACTCAAAACATCACTAAGACCACAAATCCTCATAACAGCCTCCTTTGATGGGGTTACTCAAGAAGTATTTGGCATTGACTCATTATGCATGAATCAATTTGAAATCCCCAAACTAAAAGAATCTGATAACTCATAGTTGGCAGGCTACTAACTAACAAGAATTTGTATCACACACCGTGCTAACCGACAAAGAGATCCCTCGACATTTACAAAAGAAGCGTCTCTAGATTCTCACCGGTTGACAAAATCACCCACCGTTAGTGCAAAGGATCTCTAAGAAGGTTCGTAGTAGCTCAAAATTCAAATTACCACATTGGCAAACTGCCATCGTTCGTAAAGTTACACTTCAGAGCATGGCATACAAAGTTACATGGGAACAAAAAGGAGACATGGGTATTAGGCTATTACTCTCTTCACCAAAATTCAGAAGTCCTCAGCTTTTTCCTCCTTCTATTTCCATCAAGCGGGGAAAAAATCCGACTAGAATTCAGCCTACCCACAAAATCCCACCTTTAGATTTCACCTTACCCACAACATCCCATCTCATAACATGATCTCTCTTATCACCACTACCTGACCACCAAAATTCTCCCACCATCCTTTCAATCCGATTAGCCACCGCCACGCAAACTTCGAACAAGGAAAAAACACATGCTCTCAAAGCGAAATCAAGAGGGCACAATTTAAGACATAACGAGAATACGACCGGAGCCCTGACCCCGGGAATTTCTGCCCCGCCAAAAAGTCGAACCACCCAGAGAGGACCTGTACGAGCTTCCGAATAATTAAAGCCAAACAGTACATAAGTGTGATTCAAAATCAAACACAAAACAAGCCAATCACACACAAAATCCACAGTTGTTGCTACAAATGACACCCACTTCAAATTATCCCAAAATCAACCAAAATTAATGGTTTTTTTATTCTTATGGCAAATTGACTGCAGTGGAATAACCCAGAAAAAGAAGCAAAATTACCTGCCCAGAAAAATTAACCCATTAAATAAAAAGCATTGACCAGTTCGAATCAAAAGGCTCCTGGACCTATAAATTCACCAAAAAAATGGAAAACCAAAATAATGAGAAATCATATAAACTAAATATTATGCAGAGAGAGAGAGAGAGAGAGAGAGAGAGAGAGAGAGAGGGAGATAGGGGGGAAGGGGGGTTGCGAAACCTGGAGCACAAGATGATGGGTTTGTGTAAAGAACAAGCTTCCTTGAGACCGTAGAGCCATAAACATGATCCTTGCTTGAGTTTTGCTCCAATTTCTGGAATACTGATTGCCATTTTTCTTACAAACACAGAATTTCTTGTTCTAAATCTGTGTGTAGTATGAATTTTGATGATATGAATTTAACACCAAACTAAAATACTCGCTGCGAATTGCATCTCCTGTCGTATGTCGGACTGTCGTGTCCCACGTATGGGTCAAATACGAATTCGGTTCGGAAATTATTTTAGAATCGGTTGAATTGGGTTGGGTCGGGACGGGTATAGGTTTGGAAACTACTCGTACTACGGAGTATTATGGAATCAATTAGGCATGAACCACTAGAGCTGGCAATCGGGCGGGTCAGGTCGGTTTCGAGTCAGGTCGATGCAGGTCAGGTCATGCCGGGTCAATATGAACTTTCGGCTCAGGTCGTTTCCAGGTCAAGTTATGTCGGTAAATCTTATGTCGGGTTGGATCGATTTCGGATAGGGTCATAATCGAGTCTAGTTACTGGATAGGTAGCACCGATACGGACGCGGATACGGACACGGACACCGATACGATACGTGACACGGCACTTTGAAAAATAGCGGACACGGACACAACAAAAAACAAAACTAATAAGTATTTTGAATGCTTAGTTTTTCAATTACGCGTACTATTTGCGGGTAGGTAGAGGTAGGGCTAGTGCGGCCGGGTGCAGGTTGGGCTGTAGCAATGGGGCTATTAGTGGACGTTGGTGTAGGCACTGAAAATTTATTAATGTGGCGGAAATTAAATAAATTAATAATTTTGGATTAATATCAAATTTTAGTCTGATTTAATTAATTTGCTCCGTTAAAATGATATCTGGATCGATCCAATTACTAATTCGGGTTAGATGGATCCTAGTCTGGATAAAACAGGCAATTGGGCCAAATCCACATTAAGCCTAAAAGAAAGGCCCGTGACTACAAGCCCACCTGAGATTAGGGTTTCACTCTATATAATAGAGGCTCCCTCATTCATTTTCAGGTGGGAAAAAATCAGAGAGAAGAAAACCCAAGAGGAATTCCCTACAAGCCCCCAGCACATCCGTGCCGCCTGCGAATCAACACGCAGTCGACTAGCACATTCGTGCCGCCTGCTAATCTACACGCAGTCAACAAGCACACCTGTGCCGCCTGCAAGTCAACGAACATCAGTTCAAACAATCAAGTTCAAGGAGAGATTCAAGTCCCATGCGGCCCTCTTGAAATCAAGCACTCAAGAGAGACTCAAGTCCCCTGCGACCCTCTCGAAGTCAAACATTCAAGAAAGACACAAGTCCTCTGCGACCCTCTCAAGAACAACAGCAACGCACGCTGACGACGTGCGCACCCCCCTAAAGCAAGTACGCTACTATTGTAGTGTATCGTACGGCGCACCCCCTACTGCGTAGTAGAATTCAGAGGATTACATTAGAGATTGTACACACAACTATTCTGATATTAATAAAATTATTTTGTTTCCTTATTTTGTCTCAGTACGAAATTTGCGTTAACAAATTTGGTGAACCCGACGTGAAATCTCTACCTCTCATCCCTACTACGTACACATCAAGTCTACTGCAACGACGATGTCTGCTGAACAGCAAACTCCTCGTTCCTCCAAGAAGACTTCCAAAAGGACAACGCAGAGCGCTGCCAGCGCTACTACAGCGCAATCTGTCGGCGTCTGCACAAGAGGGATGGCGAAGAAGCTAAGGCCGCCGTTAACGTTGCTGCTGCTGCTCGCCTCCGCGCTGCCGAGGTTCCTAAACGACCTCGTAGAATCTCTGCTGCCTCCATCGCTGCAGCAGCTACTGCCATCATTGCCTCTGCTTCTCCTCAAGACAATTAAGAAGGTTAAAGATGCGAAATCCAACAGCCCTGAGAAGAAGTATAAGCCGATCACCGCGTCTGTCATGACAATAACACAAAAGACTGTCGAGGAACAGTTGCCGGAAATGCAGGCGCACTTCGAAACGCTCAGGCTCGAGAATGAGGAGAAGAATAAGAAAATTGAGGACCTCCAGAAGGTGGTAGCTGAGCTGCGCAAGACTAAGAACTCTCATGACTCCGAAAAGAGGAACAGCAGCGAAGAAGAAGAAGAAGAAGAGGAAGAAGAAGAAGCAGCTGACGATGAGGAGCTTAAGCATGATGAAACCGTCAAGGGCAAAGAGGGCTCCTACACCCAAACTCAGCTGCAAATGCTGATAGCGGATGGTGTGAAGAATCAGTTGGGTAACAGCTATGCGAATAGCTTTCGCTACGTCAAGCCTTATACTCAGAGGATCGACAAGTTGAAGATGCCGTCACGTTATCAGCCGCCCAAGTTCAAGCAGTTTGACGGAAAGGGCAATCCAAGACAGCATATCGCACATTTTGTGGAAACGTGCAACAATGCTGGAACGGGAGGTGATCGACTGGTCAAGTAGATCGTGAGGTCCCTCAAAGGTACCGCATTCGACTGGTATACCGACTTGGATCCCGAGTCTATCGACAGTTGGGATCAAATGCAAGACGAGTTCCTAAACAGGTTCTACAATGCCAGGCGCATCGTTAGCATGAGCGAGCTCACAAATACCAAACAATGGAATGATGAGCCTGTTCTTGACTACATCAGTCGTTGGCGCGCATTGTGTCTTGAATGCAAAGATAGATTAACCCAAAGTTCAGCTATAGAGATGTGCGTCAATGGTATGCGCATGGATTTGATGTTCAGCTTAAAGTCAAATAGGCCTAAGGACTTTCAAGACCTCGCGACACGCGCCTATGACATGGAGGTTACATTGGACGCACGCAAGAAGGAGCATACCTCCTCTTTTACAAAAACACTATTCGAAAAGGAGTACAAGAAAAATGATAAGACCTCCAAGAGCACGACAAAGGAGGCTATGACCGTCACCACCAGCAGTGGTCCCATCAAGATCTCCGGGAAGCCAAAAAATGAGAAGAAGAAAGATTCGCCTACAAAGGAATATAACCGTGATAGGCCTTCTTTGAAAGAATTGATGGCTAAGAAGTACCCTTTCCCTGACTCTGACGTGCCAGAGATGTTGGAGCAGCTTCTGAGGAACAAGCTCATCGAGCTACCTGAACCAAAGCGCTCTGAGGAAGTAGGCAAACCGATCATCCCAGATATTGTACGTATCACCGGATGATCAGTCATCCCACTAGAAAGTGTGTGGACGCGAAGGGGAAAATGATGGATCTCGAGAAGAGAGGGGTGGTGACATGGGACTACGACGACGTCGTGGAAACAAACTGTACTACAATAATGGAGTGCTCACCTCCATCATGTCCATGTGACAGCAAAATTAAGTGGTATTCCCACTCCATTCGATTCGGTAGTGTTGAGCCTGCGCTAGTATGGCTACCAAGACCGACCCCACAAACAAGTCTTGTGTCATCAGAAGTAGATGTACAAGGGAAATCAAACATCTCGCCAAGCACCCTGAATGTCGACGACGATGAGGGGTGGACGTTGGTGACAAGAAGGAAATCCAGGAGGCAAGCGAAGCCTCAGCAACAACCTGTGCCACACAAAAAGGCACAATCAAAGAAGAAGGGTCCACGTCGACCTAAGGGAAAGAAGAAGCCAAAGAAGACCGTAAAGCTACACGTGCTACCAATCAATCCCTTGGAGCAAAATCCATCGGCACCTGTCACCCTGGAAGAATTCTTCCCTGAAGGCTACCTCGACAAAGTCACTGCATGCACAGTGTCAGCTTCAAGCGAGGATGAAGAGGAGGAAGTCTTGGCAGAAGAAGTTTTGACACCTGAACTGTCGAACCCTCAAAGGGACGAGAAGGTGTCAGCCACCTTACGCACTCTCCCCGCGCGCATGGGGTGGAAACAAATTTTCGGATTGTCAGAGGAGACGCGACAACAAATAATCCAAGCTCTCCTGAACCCGAAGCTGTACGTAGAAGAGACCAAAGATGCCACGGATTTTGAAGAAGAATCATTCAAGTGCGCTTCGTGCAGCACAACTGTGACATTTTCCGATGAGGATCTTCTATTGGGGTCTAAAGTCTAAACCCCACAACATGCCACTCTACATGTCAGGCTACATAAGAGGGCAGAAGGTTCATCGAATCCTTATGGATGGAGGCTCTAGCGTTAGCCTCATGCCTAAGACAACCATGACAGAGCTAGGGATCACGATGGATGAACTCTCTAGCAATCGTATGACTGTTCACGGTTTCAACTCCAATGCCGAACGTGCTATCGGTCTTATTCGTGTGAACCTCACGATAGGGGATCTCTCTTCAGACACGCTATTTCACGTGATAGACGCTAGGGCCTCCTACAAGTTGTTACTTGGTCGACCATGGCAGCATCAAAACGGAGTTGTACCATCAACGCTCCACCAATGTCTGAAGTACTATCGTGGAGGTGAGCGAAAAATCAATGGAGACTCGAGGCCGGTCGACAAAGCAGATTCGTACTTCACAGACGCCAAGTTTTTCGATGAAGACCTTTGCTCATCCGAGTTGCTGCCATCCACTATCTCCTCAACTGGGAAAGGGGTGAAAAGGAACAAGGTCGTGGCTCAAGGCAAGGCGCCAGTTAGCCAACCTTCACCAAAAGACGACCAACAAAGTCAGTCGGAGGTTGCTATCAAGACAGCGGCAGCTCCAGTTGTCAAAGTTCAGCAATCAATGCCAAAGACTAGTGCAGCCGTATTGCGATATATTCCACAGTCCCGTCGCAAGGACGGACAAAACCCTTTTGAGGAGTGTCAAAACTCAAAGCCAAGGACCACAGAGGTATATAAACGAAAAAAATCTGTCAAACTAGAGTGGGTGCAGAAAGTTGTCACACCTCTACCTAGCAGCAGCCAAACGCCAATCGTGAAGCCTCCAGTTGCAGGATTCACTCCCTCTACCAAAGTGACAATTGCGAATGGAGTAACTACCTCCGGTGAGAAAGATGTAGGGAGGTTCGACTCCAATGCATACAAGTTGATGGAGAAGGCCGGATACGACTTCCAAAATCCGACTCCCCTAGGTGACGTCGTAGAGGTGGAACCATACAGTCTCAATGCAACCCAAAAGAAGCTCTTCAAGGAAGGTGGTGACTTCGCAGTCAGTAAAGTTGGTTTGGGTTATGAGCCTCCTGCGCCCGTAAAGATCTCTGTTCCACGCAAGGACACTTCCTCCTGCCAACACATCACTGTAGAGGAAGCCGACGAAGACAAAAAGGTGGAACAAAACTCACAACGCACATCATCTGTCTTCGACAGGATGAATCCACCAGTAAGGAGGGTACCACCTGTGTTTCGAAGGCTTGGAAGAAGGTCTTCAGGCGCAGAACAACGACGTCCTACTACTGAAAACCGTTCATCGGTATTCAATAGATTAGGCAAACAACAAGCCACAAGTGAAGTTGAGTCGTCTGACACGCCAGCTAAGAGGAAATCGGCTTTCGATCGTTTAGCAGCTCCTACAATTTTTGATCGTTTGGGATCTCTCAACAAAATCACAAGTGATGAGACTCCTACAACGACGACTCCTAACGACGATGAGACTCCCATCAGCGTGGATCTCAAAAGTAACGTGCCCTCACGCATGAAGCGCTCACGAGAGGTAGACATCATCCACAACGAACCTCTCGTGGCAAGAAGTCGTGTGATAGTGTTGACCAACCAATCGAAGTCCTCGAGCAATGACAATAAGGTCAACAAACAAGAGGTCATCACATGCTCTCACTGTAAATGTCAAGTGAAAAAGGAGGATAGCCCATCAACCTCTCATAGCGAAGAAGCCACTCAAGACGACGAGGTAGTAACATCCTATCACATTACCGTGGAGGAACTACCTGACCCTAACGAAGAGGTTGAAGCTGACGCAGCTCCAGCTGTAATATCCCGAAATTTCAAAGTATTTTATATTAATATTTTAGAGTCATTAACTAGATTATCTAAATGAGAAAAGAGTTTTCAATATTATTCGTGAGTCGTTTTCAAAAATGATTTAGGATTGATTTCTAAAATCGGAAATTCTATTTCGGGTTCTATTTCTAAATTGGGTTAACTCTAACCATGAACCAATATCAACCCAAACCAACTCTACATTGGCCCAAACACCAAACACACCCTAACCCAACTCAACCTAAAAAGAAACCTGATGAAAAATAATACTAATAAAACTAGGTGAAAAGCCCGTGCGTCGCACGAGACACTTTATCAGACTCTCTTCACATGCATTTCTTTTAATGTGGATTGACTTAATATATTATGCGAGAGTTTAACATTTCTTGGACTCTCTATGTGCATTTCATGACCTCCCGACGCGCTCGTATTCTTTTTTATTAATTAGGTAATCTCAAAATAAATTATGATAACCGATTAAATGTTGGTTTGTTAAGATGACTCATAATCTCACAAAATTACTTACGGACTATATCACTGGACCGAGTTTTATGTTATCTTTAAATGACAATCCTGGTTGTTTAAATATTTTTCAAAAGTATGTGTAAATTGAAGTTTTAAACTTGTCGACGTATCTCAACCAAAAGCATACTTAACTTTTCAAAAGTATTGTAAATGGGTCTTATATTGACATACATTTCGACACGAACTTAATGATACATGTATTGTAATATTCTGATATACGTAGCCCGAGTTATAACAGTTTATATCATATTTCATCTTCATAACTTTACTACATAAGAGTTTTACAAATATTGGACTGTGTGTGTGCATTTTTTAATGTTTAATGTGAATTATCTTTTATACTTAAGTGAGAGTTTAGCAAATGTATCCCGACGCTCTCAATGCACTCCGAATTATTCGTTAAATTTTTCAAAAGTATGTGTAAATTATTGAAGTTTTAAACTTTTCAAAAGTAGTGTAAATGGGAGGCTACGAAAAGGAGAGAGAGGGAGAGAAGAAGGCCGAATGGTTATGAATAAAGCAAGGGTTTTCTTCATTATATGTATATATAGGTATGAGGGTAGGCTCGGGTTTGGGCTTAGTTAATTAGGTGGGTTGCGTGATCCAAAAACCCGACCCAAATCCGAAAGACTAACGAATTCTCTTGTGTAATTCTATAATTAGAAATCTCATAATAATTCAATCGAATCCCAATATACCCTTAATAAAACTCCCAATTACATTATAAACGTAACACCCTTATTAAATAATTACCCAAAAATACGGGGTGTTACAGAGTGATAAAAAAGACCCTCTGGGTAGCACATAGCCTGGCTATCCGGATATTTAATAATCCAGTTAGCATTAATAAGAGCTCTATCTATTTTGGAGAAGACTCTTTTGACAGATTCTTGCTTGTTATTCCAGGTAAATTGGCAACCATCTGCTTTAAGATCCTGAAGGCCACATTGCTGGACACAATTCTGAAATTCCACAATCTCAGCAAGAGTCACCTTTGAACCAATTCTCTCATGGGGGAATAGTACATTATTGAAGTCACCAATAACACACCATGAGCCAATCCCACCATGACTAATGTCAATTAGGCTTTCCCAAAAACTCTGCCTCTCCTTAGCATCATTAAGTCCATAAACGACAGTAATATGGAAACCGCAACTTCCACCAATTTGAGTAACAAAACCATGAATCAATTGATTACTACACCTGAGTATTTGAATACTATATTTGGACGAGTCCCATAGTATCCAAATCCTTCCCCCTGGGTGACAGCTACTATTAGTACAGATAGACCAATTACTAAAACTACTAAGGTGAATTCTAGAGAGGGAGTTAGATTTCACCTTAGTTTCCAAGAGTCCAAACAGCCCAGCCTTATGCTTGTCTTCTTATTTCCTTCTGTTTGGTTGGACTGTTCAGACCCCTAACGTTCCAGAAACCTAAACTAGCCATGATCAACATGACCATGACTCCCATTACCATTTCCTCCACTTTCTTCAACATTTCCACTCCTCAACATCTCTGCATATGTGACTCCAACTGTCCCAGCCAGCCCAAACTGAGTTTGTGCCTGCTGTGGTGTCAAGATGAGTTGCCTATGGACATTTCTCCCACTTGAAACACTTGCGTTCACATGTCCTGTAACTGGGGGTGTTACAAACTGTTGCACAGGTGTCTCTCTTGTCTCAGGAGCTCCTTGTTGTGTAGGCTTTTGGACAGGTCTCCACACCCTCTTAACTTTTGGTTGCTCTTTGTTCTTCTTACGACATTGCTCTGCTTTATGCCCTATTCCCTTACACACAATGCAAACACTTGGTTGCCATTCATATTCTATGACTTGTTCAACTATTTTGCCCTTTTCATCAAGGAATTTAATCAAGGTAGGCAGCTCCTGATCAATCTGAACCTCTATCATCACTCTAGCAAAGCCAAGCCTGCTTCTTTCTTCAGTAGCCTTATCAACCTTAACAAACTTGCCTATTGTGCTAGAAATTTTTTGAATAGAGTTTGGGGTCCAGAACTTAAGATCTAGTTTAAGAAGTTTCATCCAAACTGGCACTTTCTTAACTGCAGCTTTTGTTAATTCCATTCCTTCAACCCAAGGCTTAACGATTAAAGGTTTGTTGTCAAACAAATTGTAGCCAGAGTTCAAGATCTTATCTTTATCATCTAGCGTCTTAAATCTGACTATGTAAATTCCATTAGGCAAGAAAGAGATTGTGTCTAGGCCTTTCTTTCCCCAAATCCTATTGAAATACCCTATCATCGTATCAGGAGGGGGATTAGCCCCAACAACATAATACACAACAGCCGTATTCCAATAATCAGTCCCTTCTTTGACATCATCAACAGTAAGCTGCAAAATATTCATTTCTGGGCTTGTTGAAACAGGAATTTGGGTTGTTTTTGGTTGCTTAATTGTTCGGGTAATTTTTGCTTGTTTGATTGTTGGAGTTGTTGTATTTATTCAATTTTAGGGTGTTTGATTGTTGTTGATGTTGTTGTTGTTGTTGTTGTTGTTGTTGTTGTTGTTGTTGTTGTTGTTGTTGTGTTACATAGTGATTAATTTATTTGGTTGTATTCCCACCATCCACGTTTAAACACCCCGCTCTTTTTTGCACAAGGATTTAGGTATATTTTAATTGTTTATATTTATTTGAGATAATAGGTAATCTATACTTATCTATTAATAGGCTACCATCCGCGCCTATGTGGCAGTTTGTGGATGCATTCGCTTAAAAAAAAGCCACGTCAGAGCTTATTTGTCAACCCCAAACAACTCTTGATTTGGGATTTCCACGTCACTTTATTCCTCCTGAAAATGTTGTCTTCCCATTCCATAAACCTCCTCCCCTTCCAAATTCCAATTCGTAATCCTCTTCAATGTTGTTGTGCGTTCTCTTCGACCTCTCAACTTCCCCTTTTTATGAGCGCATTACACTGCTTAATTAGCCTGAAAAGAAGGCGTCGCCTTACCTTCTGTCTCCCCTTGCATGCCTAATTGAAGCCAAATTTCCCGGAAGTCATATCTGTATGGTCGGTGTGGGAGTATATGTGCTTTCTTGCAAAATCGATCAACGTGGTCTTTAGTAATGAAAGGAAGGTGTAAAGTGAGTCTCTTCTTTGAACAAATCCGTTTAGATTTTGGTGTTGTATTTGATGAGTGTCGTGTTTCCATGTGAAGGGTCTTTGAGATTGGGAGAGGAAGTTAGGAATTGATTCGATTGTCCTTTTGTTGTTATTTGGCATTCTAATTCGGTTTAGAAGTTAGGGTCTTTGAGTATGTTCTTCTTCTGATCACTGTTTATTTTGTTGTGATCGTTCAATTTTGTGGCAATTAGTCTTATTTGTTACGTTTGTTTTGTGTGAATTTTGAGTGATTGTAATAAAGTTTGCATCTTTGATTGTGGGTGTCGTAAATTTGACGCAATTATACAGTTTTAGACACATGCAATATTTGGAACTATGTTTTATAGGGGGAAAAATGGGTTTTTGATTGTCTTTGTTAATTGGATTGTAAGATACAATCATGTGAAAGAGAAGATTTTGTTGGAATTTAGAGAGATTAACCCAAAAAAAAAAAATGGAATTGAAGTTACAAATTAAACCCTTTTTAGAATGGGGAATTGTACAGAAATGTCGTAGATGATTGAATTTATTTTGGAAGTAGTAGCTTCAAACAGAAGTTAACAATTTTAAGGCAGAATGATTAACAATAGTCCATTATGAGGTAGTAGGAGATGGTTGGAAAGGGCTTATAACATCTGTGGAACTCTACAGCTATAGAGGAAACGTTCTTACCGATGCTTTCCAAATTTTATTGCTGATTTCCATCTCTTATTATCTTATAAATTGGTCTGCCATTACAGGTTACCTCACCTTCGCGAGATAAGGTTCAGTTTTGGAGCAGGTTCCTTGCAACCTTGGCAAGTTTATGGATTCCCTTGCACTTCATTGGAATTCCCTTCTCTTTTAACACCATTGAAGTGTTGATCTTGGGGTTGAGAATTTTCGAGTGATCAATTGTATTTGCGATTTGCGAAAATTGAGTGGTGAATGCTGGCTAATGGAAGAAGGTAAACTTTTTAAATGACATTATGCTTCTTGCTTTGTTAATTGATTTATTGTTGATTTAATTGTGCATTGTGGGTATATATTTTGATAATCACCATTGTTGATGAGTAGAAAAAGGGATCGCTGTTATTGACCACTTAATTCACCTCTACCATCTCATATGCTCTCTTATAACTAAATTAAGTGCATATTAAAATGTGGGGGTTAATCCGGTTTATCTTCAGTGGTGTAACTTTTTGTTAGATTCTGTGGTATGAAACTGGGTTATTTAATTTGTCATTGGTTAGTTGATCAGGCCTTAACCTGCTCAGTAGTCATGTTAAGTTCATATCCAGCATTGAGGTCATCTTGGCCAATGTATAGAGTTCAAGCAAAATAATCTTCTTTTGGCAATAGACCCTCAAAAACTTTTTCTGTATCATTATGCAAACGATCATAGTGTCGATATTTAAGAATAGTTCATCATATTAGCAATCTATGATGTTTTTCACCTCATCCCCTATAGTCTCACTGCTCATGACCAATTTATTCAATTTTAGAGTTTTAATGTTTCTCTTCTAGATGACTTTTTCTCCATCATGTGAGGGTTTTGTTATCCTTGCTTAGTGTTTAATTTAGGTGCTTGATTTACCTTCTTCCTTTGAGGGTTTTCTCTTCTTCTCAGATATTTCCCCTTCAAATTTCGAGCCTTTGTATTTGCTAATAATCAAAGGTGCTAATAAATAAAAACAACATACACTTCCAGAAAACTGAATACTGGAGCATGACAGTGCGGAAATGGCTTCCAGACATAGAAAATGTAACCCGATGGTGCTCTAATTGATACCATTGGAAAGCTTGCTTTCCGAACTTGAATCTGAACACAAATTTAGCGTAATTCTGTTATCTCTAGCTGGAGATATTAGCCCTCAAAGTTCAGACCTGAAAACTGATGTTCTTGATTGCTTCCATTTATTTAATGATCTTTTAATCATAATTCAAAAGCCATGACTTAGATTGATCTCTTAGCTTTCCGAAAAGGTATGGAACATAAAAATTGAGCTTCGTTTGAACCTTCTAAGAGGTCCTCAAAGCCGAGTGCGCAAATCTGAAATTTCCTGAACCTGCAGAATTGCTCTATTTCGGACTTAGCTTTTAATTTGGTTTTCTTATGCATCAATAACTTATATAAGTATCTGTAATTTTCCATTAAAAATGTGTTGGTTGTTATGTACTTCACTTCTATTGTATCCTCATGTTCATGCAAATTCATCCATCTGAATGAATCCCAAATTTGGATATTTGACATCAGTTAAACGTTTCTGCCTTAATTTGTACTAAATTTGGTTGGATTGGAGCTGATCAGATCATTAGATTACACCGCTACTAATAGGGATGTATAGAGCTAACTTGGTTGTTTTTGGTCAAAGTAGTTTGGTTAATACATGGGCAGACAAGTCTCATTCAAGTTTCTTAATTATAGCTTGCTTATTTGATACTTAGAATTGGTTGCTATAGAACAGTAAATTCACATGTTAATACCTGGCTGTCTTACGACCAAAAGAAGTGGCATGTCGTTCTTTCCACTGCCTACCTTTCTATCCTTAATAATCTAGAATTTATGGAATATGGCCAAGAAATCCAAGAGGGGCCTCAAATCAAAGTTGTTTTTCCTGAGGTGAATTCTTGTGTGCAACAGTATAGTACACTTCATTCGCAGTCCACAATTTGTCATTGATTGGCCTCTCATTGTTTATATAAACTTTTATTTACTCAAGATTGTTCCGTTCTTTGCAGAGTGTCAGCGAATCATGTTTTGGGGTGATACTACTCTAGACTGTTGTGTTTTTTTCAAAGTGTCAGGGAACCATTTTTTTGGGTGATACTGTTCAAGTCAGAGTTTACATTCAGGTGTGTACGGTTTGAACGCTGACCGTTGGTTTGATTCATGAGTTTGTGTGTTGCATAACAGTTTCATTTGTGAATGTTTGGCAATTATCTTAGTTTGGGTTGTGATCAGCTGAGTTCTTAAATGTTATTGGGTTATTGTAATGTGCTATGCGGGTGTAAGCGAAGTTAAATTTGATCATGGCATACAATTTTGGGTTGTGTTATATGTCGTTTAATTGATCTGAAACTATAATGTGTCATATTTTTAAATATAATAGCTCATACTGGTAGTTCTTTGAGTGGTAATTAGAGTAACAAACACTGAAATGCAGATTATGACTTGACATATTTTCATAGGATTGATTCATGGTAGTCTTTGTGTCTTTTTTATGAGAATGCATACACCGGAAAAAGTGATCTTGCAGTCAAATTTGAGTTCGCTATATAAGCGAAGGAGATAGATTACATTGAGTTGTGTCTAAGTTTGCGTTTTCACTTACCCATCTGCCATTTTATGATACTAACCTCTGCTAGCATCAATTTGAACCGTTTGTTTGGATTGCATTTCAACGCTGATGCTTTTCCTTCCCTCTTAATTTTTTTTTATTAATTGTTGGTGTGTTAGCCGACCCCAAATCATTTTGGGAATAAGGCGTGGTTGTTGTTGTAATTGTTGGTGTGTTCGCTACTGTCATGGAGTTTATACATTTTTTTAGTTGAATGATGCAATATGTTATGGTGAATGTTTTTTGCTTATCCAAGAAGTTCATGATGTTTATTAATGGTAGAAGAGATCTAAACAAGAGGCGTAAATCTACATCACTCTATAGCATAGGATTTGTTATGTACGAGGGACAATGCTCTTTGAAATTTGTGACAGTCACCTTGGCGATGATTAGAATTTGTTCATTTTCAAATTTTAATGAGCAGTAAACTCTATGTTCAAAATTGTTGATTCAATCAATGGAGACAAAGATGATCAAATCTAAAATTGGAGATTAAAGAAATACAAAGGTGATTTTCCAATCCGACGTGAGCAATTAATTAAGCATATGGGGATGTGTGCCTTCACTTTGGGGTTGGGTATAAACACAAGTTAGAGACCAGGGGCCATAAATTCTCAGTGTTACTCTAATCCATAGTAACCATTTCTCGCACTTGACACTTAAAGTTTAAAGTAAGAATGGACGGCAAAACACCTCATACAATAGGCAAGCTAAGATTAGCTACTAATACATTTCTCATACATCTTTCAGGTGAGTAGGATGGTGTACCAAATGTACGATGTTCTTTTTTTGTATCAAATGCTTCATGTTTGATTGTTTAATTCTATATGTACTACCTAAACTCACTAGATCAGAATAACATTCGAGTTCAAGTGGGCAATATCGTTTGTTTATGGGAAACGATGGGTAGTAATGACACATTTTTGTGCAGGACTCCCTACAAACTACAATGACTGGTACATACAAACTACAATGACTGGTACATACAAATCAAAGACATGAAGTGACAGTGTGGCCAAAAGCAATCCAGATTCACTGAGATTGGCTAAGGTTAGTGGCAGATTGGGAAGATGAGTTGGAAGACAGAGTGAGGTGAAAGATGACCTTGATTGAAGAAATAGGCAGGAGCTTCTCACAATTGTGATGGAGAACATGTGCAAACAAATTTCATTTGATTTTTGTTTTTGATTTTGGATTGTTGCCAGCTATTCGGTTGATTTGTAGTTAGGACTTTTCTTGCGGAATAGAGTTTTGGGTTTCCCGTCTTTGATTTGCACAAGGTACAGCCCCTGCTAGAGCATTTCTTAACATGCATGAGACACGAACTTTATAGCCTAGCACCTATTAATTATACTTTTTAGGGGTTTTTTTCTTCCAATTCTTAATGTTATGTTTGATTTGAATTCTTATCAAATATTAAACCAAATGCTAACAATGAAAAAGAGAGAGGCGGCATGGAGAAAGTAACTTACTCATAATTTTGCAATTTGTTACGTGACACCGTTGTGCAAAATGAAGACATAAGTATTCGTATACGGTGTATAAGACTCACATTTTGATGTGTATGCATTTATTTCCCTTCGGATCCAGTACAAGAGGCTGTATAGTGAAAAGAATAAGTTTTAAAGCATTTCTATGCGAATCAAAATCTTTTAGTATGCTTGCCTCTTCTAAGTCAATTCACATTGGCTTTGACTGTGTTATTTTAGTTTTTGCTTTCGTAAACACATTGACCACATTGTCGTTGTCATATGGTAACCAACGTTAATCATACACAGGCCCGTGATTTCGCGGGCCCGAAAACTAGTTTGTTTATTATTTATGAAGATAGGTCATTTATTTATAATTTTTTAAGGTAATGGGTGATTTGTTTATTATAATTGGAGATAATGCGTGATTTGTTTATTATTGTTGGATATGATGGATGGTTAGTTTGTTGTTTTTGGTGATAGTTGAATGATAATAGAAGGTAAAAATTTACCCCATTTGGAAAGTTATGAAATGAAGTTATGTTGACATCCCGAAAAGGAATACGAGTTGTTTAATCACGGACGAATGGAGTATAGTTAAAGATGTGGCAGACGACAAAGACGCGAATTTTTTGGGTGATTCGATAAGTAGACAGCTTCTCGAGAGAGAAACTTTTCCCCGATCTATCGTTACTCTTAAGTACATGAATGTAAAGGTGGTGGAAAAGTTTTACATAATTTACCATCTGTTACCCTCTCGGGGAGACCATGTAATCAAAATGAATAATGGCAAAAAGAAAACTCAGTGCTCGTGACTTGTAGAGAACGGGTAAAAAATTCTTAATCATATTGTTTATACTCCACTGATGGAAGACGTCGATGAAACTGATGATGATTGTGCAGTCACATAAATGACATCTTCCTTGAGTTAGCCAAGGATGGGAACGATTTTTTGGTTGTCTTTATGCCATGGATCACACTTAATGTTCTTCCCCATGACAAGAAGCAAATGGTCAAGGATGCTTTCACCTGTTTCTACACTGCATTCTCCTCACCCCTGTTCTTCCTTGCAGTCCCAGTTTCGGACAGTGATCGCTCCCTCAGGGTGTTTGAACTTAGCGGCTCAGTTTACTACAATCAACATGGTTGTATCATACTCCCTCCATTCATATCCAAATGCCCTATGACATCAGTACACGCTTTTACGAAAATTCTATGGTCATTACCGTTAGTGGTGTACACCATAAAAATATAGTATTTTATTAAGATTTGATATCTTTTTATATTAATTTAAAAACAGAAGATAATATTTTATTAAAACTTGGTACCTTCTTATATTAATCAACAAATAAAATATCTTATTTTTATATTACAAAAAATTGTAAAACTTAATACATGTTTGGTATTAGTTAAACTTCTCGAAAATATTACTTAGTTCAAATTCTCACTTTAAGAATGACAATGGTTAAACTTCTTGAAATATCAATTAGTTCAAATTCTCACTTTAAGAATGACAACCGTTAGAGCATTAATTTATAAGGTCAGATTCAGTTAGGTAAGAACCTTATTATATGGGAACTAGTAGGAACTTTCGTAGGAATTTTTCATGTTCATCAGATTAAAACTCCATGTTCATCAACTTTAGATTCAATGTTCATCACCGATGTTCATCGAAATTTCTATGTTTATCAAATTTAAATCGTATGTTTATCAATTTTCAATATTGAAATTATAAGTTACCAATTATAAATCATGGGTTCATCAACTTAATGCTTAATGTTCATGAAAAAAAGTAGTCAATGTTTGACTACAATGTTCATCAATAATCATGATTAATGTTTAAGCAAAAATAAAATAAAAACAAAAAACCTCATTTTCTTCTCCCATCTCCTCCTCCTCCAACACTAACTACCTACGTACACCACAAACCTTACCACCTGACCACCACCCATTAGCACGAAGTACCACCAACCAACTACCCGTCTACATCAGAAGATGCGGCCACCTCCAGGAACCACGCGACTGTCAATCTTGACCATAAACACCGCTCATTACGCCAATTTTACGCCACTCGAAAATCAAAAACGAAAAACACAATATAGGTGGATGCTTTGGTCGTTTCTGGAGGCGAAGCTCCGGGAAGGAGGGGCGACCGTGGATAAGGAAGCGGCGGGCCAGGGGTAGACGGCATTACGGCAACCGCGCGAGAAAATGGGAGGAAGAGAGAAGAAAAGTGAGTGCTAGGAGAAGTTGAAGGGAGGAAAAGACAATACCGCTGGTTAGGGTGGCGGACGTGGAGAAGAATAGTGGACTGAGGTGGTGGTGCGCGTTGGTTGCCAGCGGTCCCCATTGGTGGTTGTGGCAGTTGGCAGTTGGGGAAGGAGGAGGAGAGAGAAAGTATTTAGGGGTGGGGTTTGTTTTTTAATTGAGTACTCCGCAGTATTCCAAATTTTTTGTGCAAAGAAGTAACCCTAAATAATTACAAACAAAGCCTTTAAAAAATTAATAACAAAATGTATTTTTAACTCTCACAAACAGTTTTTTTATCTATACACCTTATAAAAATGGCTTAGACCAATTAACTGTTCATTGGAACAGTACCACCTTGGCTCACCCACAGCCGTCCGATCTGAGCTGCCCTTGATCATAGCCGTCCATCACGCCAAGCTCTCACCCTTCTCACAGCCGATTACAGCCATCCATCACACCATAGATTCTCACTCTTCTCACAGCCATTCATTTTCATTGTTGTCTCCGCCTCGACATACCCAGCTCTCACTCCATCTGCCTTTTTCTCTCTCTTCCTGAGCTCACCTCCTTCTCGCCTGAAAACCCCACTATTCTCTCTACTCCGCTCGATCTACACATCAACGAGAAGAATACGCAACCTTCAATTGCATTCCTTTGATTTATGGTAAGTGAAATACTCCTACTAATTAATTACATTCGTTTGATTATTCTCAATTTTAGCTATATACTGATTGTTTCAAGTATACGCTCCTGATGATGATTTGAGCTTCGTTCTTTGTGATTGATTGTTCAATTAGTTTTTTCTTTGTCTAAAGTACCTAATTTCTGTGTAAATTTTTGGGGTTTTGAAAAATTCTTAATTAATTTCATACCGGCTGTGGCAGGGCTTAAGATCATGATGGCGAGAGTCTGACGGAGGCCAGGGATCGGCTACTCACGGTAATCTTTTACTTTTATTCATGAATTTCTGCTCATTCTTTCTAGCTGATTTTTTTATGTTTACTGCGGATTATTTAGTACGATTGTCTGTTGTTTTCGTTTGTGATTTCGTTTGTGATTTCTGTGCATTTTATTCTTTGTATGATTGTTATAGGTGGTGTAATGTTGTGGATTTAATTTATAATTGTTGTTCATCTATTTGATCGTTATTTGATTGCATTTTAGTGTTTGCTTGATTTAATCGTTAATTGATTGCATTTTTATTCTGAATGCCTATTTTTCTTATAATTTGATTTTCAATCTCAATTTCATCTATAGGGTAATCTTATCATCCAAACTATTAATGTGCCGCACTATTGAGTAGTCTACCTGCCCCGCGCCAACCGGAGGTGCATAGGTGATTGCTCAGGTTTCTATTTTACTAATATATGCATTATATTAGTATATACCTATTCAATGGTGTTTTATCGCCCTTTTTATTACTGGGATTTATACCTCTTTTGTATTAACCATTTTTTCAGTTAAACACAAATCTGATGCTGAAATACCACCTACAAAAAAAAACCAATTGGTAAGTGTCTTTGAAACTTGCTTAATACCCAAACAATCTTAATTGGCAAGCTCTCCACTCAATTAAAAAATGTATGTTCATTTTGTCGGCAGATTCTGGGTCAAATGTTGGAGTTGTTTTGATCTATTTCGTTTCGATTTGTCCTTATCAAGTCAGAGGTAAACAATCTTACAACTTGATTTTCTCTCCAATTTTACGCCCCCAATTGTTTTTATTGCTCACTATTTAATCCCTTTTGATCTGCTCTTGAATTATTCTTATTTGATTTCATTTAATTTTGGTTTTTGGGTTTTTAGGGTTGTTCACATTTTGATTATAATTTTTTTTTCTGTGTTTACTGAGCTAAATGTGCTTTAATTATTACCTGTACGTTTAAATGATTGTAGCAGCGTGATTGATATGGTTCAACTTTATAGTTTGGTTCATCTGTTAAACTTCACCATTATGGATATCCTCTTGCTACAAGGTTTGGTAAGGCTTTTAATTCTATTTTTTTCTTTCTTTATTTCCTCACTATTTTGGTAGCCTGAATTTCAATTTATTACTATGAAGTTCTCAGATCTCTTCTAGAATTCCTGCTGGTTCTAGACCTGTGCTCGGGGATCATTGGCTAGAGTAGTTTCTAATCCTATTCCTTCTTTAAAGGCGGTAGCAATTATTCGATCAGGCACGCTGACGGTTGATCTACAGTATGCCGACATTAGTGAGTTGAAGGCCCCAGCTGAGATCAGTAAATATACGGTTAGTAGTATTCTCAAATATGGATTTGGTCTCATCTTGACACCTGCTGTATCATTTACAGTTTGGCAGTATTTAGCTAATTAGCTGTACATAAGCGTATTATTTTATGGATTTGTTTTCCATTTACCATCTGCCTTGATTAGTGTATTGTCGTTTGCTCAGTTTTCAAATCTTCATCGCCGGAATTTTGGTTGCTTGATCGTGTTCATTAGAGACAATAGCCGGCTTATAATCAGAATTTTTTGTCGATCTTCCAGGTATGTACTAGCTTTCTCATTTTTCAAAATTTCAATAATTTTTTAGGGTTCACGTTGCTAGCCACTTGATCTTTATGTTTAGGAGTTCGTCTCTTTACTTCCCTTTGTTTTTAAAGCCTGGGTAATTTTGTTGTTGATGATTTGATTATAGAGTTAATTGTTATCAATTTACCCAATACTCATGTTTTGATTTTAGGGTACGGTTTCTTCATTCTTCAGTTCTCTACTCTGAAACTGATCGTCTCTCATTTAGTCTGTTTCGTTTTGTTTTCGTTTTTTTCCTGTAAGAAAAAGGGTGGAATGGATAATGGGTGTGTAGATCTTCCTTCAAATTGTTGCGTTTTATAATATATTGAGGTTTATTTTTTTATACAATCCAATTAATAAGGTTGCATTTTCAGATCCTTGTAAGTCGTCAAAATTTTTGGATTTGGGGAGATGGGTAAAGGTGTATTTATTATGTAGAGTTGGGTCTTGTTTGCCTTCGGTTTGGGTGAGCTTTCTCTGATGTTGGGGCTGTGTAGTTAGCATATTTTCAACTATTTCGCCTTTCCATTTCAAGAGTGATTCGTTAATTTGTTGATCTGGATACTTTTGTATGCTGAGGTGCATTAGATAACTTGAAACTGTATCCGAATTTGTTGATAGAGTTTATGGTGAGTGTCTCTTTCTTTGTTGTGTATTCTACCTCTGATCTTTTAGTAGCTTTTTCAATTTATACACAATTTGTGGTTTTTTATTGCTCATGCATTCATTTGTAATCATGTCATTTGATGTTGCCTAATTTGGGGATTCAGTGACGTGGTTTGTTTATGCATTAGTAAAGTGTGCCGCCCTTCACATTAAATGTCTCCTTTCCATCGTTGGAACTCAGATTGAGGATCATCATACCTCCTAATAGCTCATTGGCTCTAGATGCTTGATTTCTTGCTTCGATGTTCTGGTTGGTGAGGGAATTTGATGGTGTTTTGATCCAAACTTGGCTTCCTCTAATTTCAGATTGGTGGGCACATTTGGTCCTTTAGATTTAGGTTTATATAGAGTAGTCTTTGCAGTCTGTTGTTCAGTGATAGGAATCGCCCTTGACGTTGCTTATTATTTTGTTGTTGCAATCCTGTATAATTACTCTACATATCTTATCAATTAATTCCTACCTTTCTTATGCTCTCGCTATTTATTGACTCTCCAGACGTACATGGGAGAAATTAGCTTGCGCTGATGCATTACATGTGGAAATAAATGGTTGGAGGGGGCTGCAGTTTGTGCTGGAAGGTATGTCTTTCTATTATTGTCACTACCATTAGCTATTGCTTCCCTTCGCTGCCAAATCCTCGGTTTTGTTTTTAAAATTTGCTGTACTATACGTCAATTCTTTCCATTTTAACATACGTCAATCTTTTCATTTGTAGAATATACTTGAGGAAAAAGGAAACATATTTGAGCCTGCTTGGGCCCTTGCTCTTGCTGACTGGAAGCTTATTGGAAATATAATAGCATGAAGGGTGAGAATTCAGTCGTTATTAAGTGAGAAGGCTGTAATCACAAATTCAGAAATATGATTCTTGGTTTCGCTTTGCTCCTTTTTTTCAGATTTTCCGTCAAGCAAATTTAGGAGGGATTTAGATGACAGTATGCTTCAATATCTCCTGCAGTCCTGCCTCTGGGTTCTGATTCGTTCATCTAGGATCCGACCTGGCATGTTTTAGAAAGCCTTTTTATTTAATTTGATATCCTCATTTTGTTGATTCTGTTCCTCCCTTTTAATCAGTTTAGGCTTCCAAAGTTTGATATTCTGTTCCTTCCTTTTAATCAGTTAGTTCATTAGTTGTTTTAATCGTAACATAAAAAAGGGAGTGTATAAGTTAGAACCACCATGATTGTTGGTTTGGCTTATATTGATCGTGTTTTTCTCAGGTTTCGATCATTGTGTTTTCTTCTTGTGGCTAGATAGGTGACAAGGAAGTTGTACATATTGCTGTTTACGGATTCATCACCGTTTATCAGAAGATGGGTCGACTCACATGCTTAGCTATCCAAGGTAAGCAGTTGACCATTTACAATTGTCTGAGCATACGCTTGCTGATAAGTGTTAAGGATCTGCAATTGAGTGTAAAAGATATCATAAATTGATAATTCTTTTTGGAAAGGTTTGTGTTTTTGTTCTCCATTGCAACAATTAGGCTCTTATGAGAAGAAGTGGACATATGTATCAGGCGCTAATGGCGCTTTTGATTTTCATTCGTCATCATTGTTGTATTTGAACCCTAATGATACTATGAAAATCATGCTCAGATTTTTACTCATAACCTTGGCATTTCTGTTGTTGTGTGCCCCTTAATTTTTTATTCACTGATGTGGGTTTGCTTTGTATTTCATTGTTTTTACCCTCATTATGAGCTTTAGTAGGTTGGGTCTTTTAATAATTTTTTAGTTGGTCCATACAGCTTGGGTCTCTATCTCCTTAATCTAATTTCACTTTTTGTCAAATAATTGCTTGGTTTGTTTAATTTCATGACCCAATTGTTTATTTGTTTCAATTTGTTTAATCTCACTCTTAGATAATGCATTTCTAATAGCGGTAATCTTGGCTATGCAACAAGTACAGATTGCAAGATCGATGATTGATGCCGGAAAGCTACTATGTGCAACTGATGAATGCTCAAACGCTGAAACAAGGACCCTTAAGGTAACCTAGCTTCTTAACCTTTTGTTCTATGATTTATCTTTAAAAATGGTTTTGTAGGATCATATTTTCTACATTGCTGCTTCTGCAGCTTAGAGCACTCCAACTTGAACCGACACAGGAGAAGGCCTATGTTGCCGCAGCTATTGATGTTGTTTTTGGGTAGCGCACTTATTACTATGGTTTTGAGTAGCACGCTTATGTGCATACTTTGAAAATATCAGGCTTTTTTTATGCCTTGTGATTTTTGAATGTTCCTGTGGTCTTATTTCAGGTTCCTGTCGTGGGAAGTAAGTCAAGGAATGCAAAACATCCCAGAGGGGTCATTGCAATATGCAAACGATAACGCTTTGCAACTTGCTAAGGTGCGCGTATATTAATGCTACAATATTCTCTATATGAACCCCTTTAGAGTCATGAATCATAATTCATTCTCCCCTAACCTAATGTTTCTGGATGCAGTCTTTGAGGGGAGTTCTACTTGCAGTGTTCTATTCCTCGACCCTTTTGTGCGGGTGTTTTGCAATTGGACTTCTCTTGCTAGCACAACTCAAGTCAAAGGATAAGTGAGGCTACATCTCTGCCTTCTCGGGTTGGTTATAAGTTTGCAGATGGATGTTCGTCGTCTCGGTTCCCCATTTTCATCTGCCATTACGCAAAATGAGGCATTTGCCCTTGTCTTACGAGGTCAGAATCCAAACCTTACACTAGTTTAAGTTGTAAGCTCCTGATGTTTAGGTTTAATGCTTAGAAACTAGAGTACATGAGTAATATGTAGCTTTGGCCGTCTTTTTTTGGATAGGCCCAAAAAGAAATTATTGAACAGCCCATCATGATGCAATACCCGTTCTTTGATATGAATTTTTCTCATATGTTCAAACGACACGTTAGTAAATGAAAAAACATGAGGGAGTATGTCTTGTTATAACAACTCAAGAAAATTTTCATTGGTAATAACTCAATAAGTGACAAAACCGGGTAGGCAACTGATTTGCTTTTACTCGACAATGATCGTAGAATGTACTCTTTTAGTCGAGTGAATGATGTGGATTTTAATCGGGAATTTTTAGGGTTAAGATCTCGAGAGTGTATTTTTTAGGTTTTCAAAGTTTGACTTTTCGATTAATTTTGAATTGAATTTGATTTTTGTGGGAATGTTATTGTCAGATCTGAAAATTGGGTTTTTGGACATGTTTGGACGGCATGTGGGTTGGGGGCTTTGGGTTTTAATTAGTGGAGTAAGTGCATGTTAATGGAACATAGGGAAGAAATTTCTCATGGTACCGAAAATGTCGAGAAAACCAAGTCGTTGGACCTTCAGAGTGTGTGTAAGGAGACGCCATGGGTTTCACCTCTTAAAAAACGCTGTTGTGGGAGGAGTGGCTGTAGGGGTGATGGAACTTTGTACTTCTTTGGCTGGTTGCTTTACTTTCCTTTTCTAATTAATTTTACCTGGTTTTTCATTTGTTTTAACTTTCATTTTGGGTTTAATTTGTGATTTATTCTTTTAATCTTCCCAACCTCTCCCTTTTACGCCGATTCACTTGGCTTACAATGGTTCACCACCCTTTTATGTCTCTTTCTTTTGTCTTCTAAACTTTCTATATTTCCTAATGATGAGAATCATGGCTGTTAGAGGGAGTATAGACAGATTGATGGAGTGTGTGATTTGCTACTTTTTAAGTTTTCTCCCACCAGTACCTATCTCAGAGCTTCTGATTTCTCGGTTTCTTGACTTGCTTTGTATATTTGCTAAATGTAAGCATTCAGAAGCCACCTTAAATGTGAGATTATGATTTTCTTGTGATCAAGATTGACTGACCAGCTGTATGTTTTGGGATGTTCACTGGCTGATTTGACCAGAATAAACATAACCTTTGGAAACCAAACAATTACAATGTTAACATGCATAAATATATATGTAGGAGCTCATGAACAATGAGTAACATTCGCTACGGTAGTGTCATTTGTTACATCTAAATGCCCTTGGCTTAACTTAGAAGATGCTATCCTGATTATGTTTATGCATTTACATTTGAGAGTGCGCTTTTTGCTGTAGCTATTAGGGATATGGGTTTTATGATTCCCTTTCGATGGTTGTCTCGCCCCAAAAGTTGAATCTATGAGAGAGGGAGGAGTTAGGATTTGTTTATAGTCCAAAATTGCTGAGAGTCTCGGTCATTGGTTATTTCAACATTCAGGTGATTGTACTTACAATAAGAATTCGAATGCATGGGGGTAACTTGGGTTGGGTGATATTCTTGGGGGTAATTTGCTTGTTCTATTTTTGTTTATTAGAAGTAAAAAAAAAAAAAAAAGCACATGGAAATCTTTTAGATTAAATGAGTTCTTTTACATTAAATAAGTTCAGATACAAATGCATAAGGCGAATAGAAACATAGACTATTCATTTAGTTGGAGTTGTAGTAGAATCCAATTAGTACGAGATGGCTCTTTGGTCAAGTATTTCATTCACTAGAAATTATGGTTTCAGTTCTAATTTCTCACATTGATTTACTAGCTCAACTTCCATCAGCATAATTGTTGGAGCCTGTTACCTCCAAGTTTTGTACAGTCCCAAAAACATATTATTCCTCCTTTCCCCTTGTACATGAGTTAGGTTGACAGCAATTTCTGGTTTTTTTGTATGACCTATGTTCTGTTTAAACCTATTACTTGATCATCTGTTCAAGCATAGGACACCCTTTCTTCAGTTCTGACAATATGACTAAATGTCCAGCAGGGCGTGGATAAAGAAGTTTTGCTTAGACAGAAGTACACTTTGATGATATAGTCCTTCCTTTGCTCAGGTGACATACTTTATCTACTGAGTCGACCTGCTTTCATATACTGGTCCATTGTACATGCGCTCCTTACTGACATAAACGTTTTGACAGTTCAAGGGCAACCTATCCAGCAAACGATGTTTTTGATGTGTATCATGATGTGGCTAGGAAGGTATATACCAATCTACAAATTTGTACAAGCCCGAACTGGTTAGAAAATCGTAATTCAAATTCAATCGTGAGAAAGTTTTAAATTAGTGGTAATTGAATCCCACCGTTGGATAATCGATTTTAAGTTTAGTTAGCCATACTTGAGTTACAATTTCGGAAGCTCTTGTATAACCCACCTTGTTAGTTTTGTCTAGGTTGCAATAAATTCGACTGAGAAGCGACAAGTCCTGCTCTTAGAAAATTGTGCAAGGTAATACCTTCCAGCTAGCCACCTCTCGGATACTGTTTTTGAACTTCATGGTCGTGCGTCCTCAAATTCTAATGTGTGTTCACTCATGTCAAAAAGTACACTTATTTAGTTATGTTCTCCTTTGACTTTGATAATATCGTGAAAGTTCTGGTATGTCAAAATGTGAAGCTTGTGTAATTGAGATCAGCATGATTTTCTTTCATCTTGACATTTATAATATTATTGTAGCAAGTTTGGTGGAATATTATTACCGCTCAAAAGACAAGTCCTTTATTCTTCATCATGGTGTATTGTTCACAGGGGCGAAGCCAGGGTGGGCTGGTGGGTGCCTGGCACCTGCAGCCCACGATGGCGGCCCATGAATTTGATGGATCTGGCCCCTGCAGATAAATAGAATTTCTGCCTCTTATAAACTGTAATGTCTACATTAGCTCAGTGGCAAAGAAGGGAAATGTTATAATTAGTCAAACAACACTGGTTCAAACCTTGGCCAACGCATGCATTCCTTTAGTTTTCCCCTTTTTTTTGGAGCTAATTCTTCTTTTATCTTAGCGGGTTCAATATGTAACCTTAATCCTTTTCTTTCTTTTCACTCTCTTTCCTCCACTCCTTATATAATTTTGAAATATTATTTTATGTACAATAATTTGTGTGTTTTTCTTTTGCACTTTATTTATCAAATTCTTTGATATTGCTTTGTTAATCCTTTAGTGTTACATATGTGTTTTTTGGCTACAAGTGTTACATATATGTGACGTTGTTTCTTTTACTGTTGAAGTGGATTTGAGCCTGAATTTACGGTAGTGTTTTAATTGCTCTTGTTCTTCATTATTAGTAGGGCTACTATCTAGGAGTGATTTTTTAGCTTAGGGCTTTAGAAATTACGAATTTTGAATTGGTTTTGGCCTAAAGTGAGTCACTGGGACGATATTGATCAAGGTAGACAGATTTCGAACTTGATCATGGCCTCATGTAAGCCATGGGGGCCATATGACTCATGGGTGATGTGTTCGGTTATGAAGGGGGATTTTGATAGTCAGTTTGACCAGATTTTATGGCTTTGTATGATTTTGATGCCTCTAACTTTTGAATAACATAAATAATTAGTGGGTTTGTTAAACTCGGAAGATGAGAGTGATATCAAATTTTCTTGTTGATGCTGATACATGTCAGGTGTTTAGACTTTCGTTATGTGTTCTGTTCCTCGTGGACATTAGTCATTGCAAACCTCTTGTACTATAAAAATTGATTAAAATTGGCTAGCGCCTCTAACTAAGTAGTCGACTTTGAGATTGGCTGACCAGTAAACATGCCTCATTCACTACTTTCGTGTGGTCTATGCAATGTCGAGAATTGTACCCTTTAGTGAAGGCCTCTACCATTTTGTTGAGTATCTTGTCTCAAATTAGAAATTTACGCCTACTGTCTTGCATGTGTCACCTTTTATCCTAAAATTATCTGATGCCTGAATTCCTGTGCCGATACTTACACACGTGACGCATGAATTTTGATTTAGTTTTTTTTTTTATAGTTGCAGCAATGTCTACCTGCTAAGTGTGTAGAAGCATTCTTTTAAGACATTGATGTGTGGTGACTCCGTCATATCTCCTAATCTAAGAATTCTGCTCTCAGGCGTTTGTATACCATGGCTTGATCTGCCAATGCTGATTTTATGTAAGGTGTACTTTATTGCAGGTTTGTGCAGAGTTTGATACAAAATATGGATGACCAAACTACTTGAGCGTTTTTGCTGAGGTGATCTCATAATTTAAGTTTCCATGGTCAATGTATACGTTATTAGGCTTCAGTTTTTGGTATTTTTTACAACGGGAGAACATGAAGTTTGATATGCAGACTTCACCTACTGTTTTCTTTATCTTTGTTATTTCCTAGGCTTTATGTGAATTGTACTATGGGGTTCATTTGTTTTTGATGAAACTTTGTGATACGCCTGTTTGTGATATGAAGAGCAAACAGACATTTGATGGGAGTTGCTGGTGACTAGCAAGTAGCAATGAGTAGTTAAATATGTGAAGGTCACTTACCCTAGGAGAGTCAGATATCTTAATAGAGCAGCCATGTTCCCATTTTTATGCACTTGGTTTGAAATAAAAGTTAAAAAAGTTGGCCATAGATGTTAAATGTTTTGTGGCTGGTTATTTGAGTGTAGTCCATTTTTCGAATGTGGTGTTTTTCGTAAACACATTTCTTCTCTTTGTCTCGAGCTTTTGGTATGTGTGATGTGTAGTTACTACATTATGATTCATAGGTAAGAGAGAACTCCTAAAAGTTTTCTTGGTTTGAGTCAATAATATAGGCTATGAGCTTGATGGTTGAACCAAGTGCAATCTTGCTCAAAGTTTTGGGTTCAAATCCCAAGTAGCCTAGAGTTGGTGGAAGTATGTTAGACATGGCCAATTTCGTAAAATGTCAGGGGACTTGTTTTTAGGTTTGAATCGATTGATTGCTTTTTGGAGACTCTTCTTATAGGCTATTGGCTGCTCAACGGTAGAGCAATGTGCAAAATTGCACAGTCTTGGGTTCGAATCCCAAATAGCCTAAATGCTTTATGTGCGCATATTGTTAAAATGTAATACTACAAAATGTTTAGGATTTTGCTAGCTATATGGCCGATGTCTATGTATTGGAGCATATGAATCACGCACGGTGCCTCCATCATCGCCAATTAATTACAAGCGAAATGAACGAGGCATAACTAAGACATTTTTGGTCATACAATGGCGACAATCACATGTATATACGTTATTATCTTTGTATATGACTTTGCAAAAAGAAAAACGTCCACAGAATTTTGCCCATTGACGCCACATGTTGGGGGACCGCGCGCCTTGCGCGCGGGCCAACAACTAGTTTAATTAAAATATGGCTTTGAAGTATTTAATCTTAATAAAATAATATATTCTTATGGTGATTGCCACTAGCGGTAATGACCATAGAATCATCGCGCTTTTTAAGAAAAATAATGAACAATTCAATAATAGTGCAAGTTAACAATGGTTAGAAATAAATAATTCAATTTTAAGTCCAAGTGGGCAATATTTAGGGATAATCAATTCAATTCTAGTGCAAGTGGACATTAATTAGGTTAAACAATTCAATAATGACGCAAGTGAACAATATTTTATTAATAAAGGGCTACTACTAAAGGGAATGGTGCATTTGGATAGTAATTTCTCAATAAGTAAATTGGGCATTTGGATATAAATGGAGGGAGTAGTTGATTTGAAGAATAATATGGTTTTGCACTCAAAACTCTCATCTGTCCTTAATTATGGATTTGACTTGTACCTCTTGAATTCTCAAAGTTGTTTGAAAGCGTCAATATGCTAGCGGCAAGCACTTCAAACTTTTTTTGCGTTGCAGGAGTGATGATGTCCTCGACAGTTACTACCATGATAAAAGCCCATGTTGTGGAAAAAGAACTATCACTGACATTACCAACAAAGTAGTATTCATGACTGTTCACGTGATGGAAAATTCTTGGGGGAGTTGCATAAGTTGTATACGCAATGTAGCGTCATCAAGGGTGAGTTTGAGCTCCTTGTACTTCGGGCAAGAGGCTATCGCAACAATGAACTTTCGTTGTCATCTTTGAAGAGCGAGATCTACCATGTGCCAGAAGAGATCAAAATGTCACATAATTTTGAGCCATATGCAGAGCAGCATGACTATCATAATGCAACGTAACTGGATGAGTGATGACCACACCCAAGATAGAATTTGACGCAACCATTTGACCTCACGAGTTGTAATATTCAGCCTCAACCGAAGAGTGAGAAACCGTTTTCTGCTTCTTTGTATTCCACGAAATCGGACTAGACCCAAGAAAAATAATATAAGCTGTAAGGGAACGACGACTCAAAGGAACTAGCCCAATCCGCATTACAATAAGCCTCCATAGTCAAAGAGGCATCCGAACGCAACGAAATACCACGGCCGGGATCACCGTTTAGGTAGCGAACAACTCGAAAACCACGTCCCAATGAATATTGAAGCCTCCATAAACTAAGCCAAAAGATTCACACAGTATGAGAGCTCTGGGCGAGTCGACGCCAAATAAACTAACCGTCCTACAAGCCGACGATATGGCAATGGATCAGCTAGCGGAACACCCTTGTCTGATGCCAAACCTTGATTGGGTACAATCGGAACACCAACCGGACAAGCCCCAAGTAACCCAATTTCCTCAAGAATGTCAAAAACATATTTGTAAAAAGATCCCTTCTTTACTACCCGGAACCTCTATACCCAAAAAATATTTCAGAAGACCCAAATCCTTCATATGAAAGCGAGAACTCAAATACCCTTAAAACGGGAAAGAGGAGCATCATCATTACCCGCAATCACCAAATCATCCACATATACCAAAATATGAAGACGAAGTGATCCTCGAACCAAAGTGAACAAATAATGATCCAAAACACATTACTTAAAGCCATAACGCAGTAAAGCAGAAGCAAGTTTAGCGTACCAACGAGGAGCTTTCATAATACCATACAAGGATTTACGCAAACAACACACCTTACCGGGCACATCACTATGGAAACCGGGCGGAAAGCGCATATAAACCTCTTCAGTCAAATCACCATGCAAGAAGGCGTTATGAACATCCATCTAATGCAACTCCCAACTACGAACCACAACAACTGCCAATAAAGTTCTAAAAGTAACCATTTTAATAGTGGGAGCAAAAGTTTCATCATAATCAACACCTTCTGCATGTCGATCACACCACGAATCACTTAACATTCCTTATAACGCTCAATGGAACCATCCGAATTATATTTTTTTTTAAATCCACATACAATCAATCGCCTTTTTGCCGGGGGAAGATCCGCAACACTTCAAGTATTATTCCGCTCTAATGCAGAAACTTCCTCCGCCATAGCCTTGCGCCAACGTGCATTATCTTCCATTACATCGTGAAAATGAGTAGTGATGCAATATTTAATACTCCAAGAGGCAAAATGAAAAAGAGTCCTTTACTGATTAAAAGTGGATTTTAGGAAAGAGTAAATCTGCATGATACAGATAGTAGGACTGTTCCATCAGTTTTCTAATACTATGTTTTGAGTTTTGGTAATGTCTTAGGGTGGGGATTATGGAAAGTAGTAATATACTTCCAAATTTCTTGAGTCTAGTTTAGTTAAGTGTCTTATTTCTTGTAAAAGAATAAATTTCCTTATCATATAGGAAAAGATAGTGGAAGTCATGTTTCCACATCTCGTTAGGAGTAATATTTTCTTTATTGTCTATTTTGTTTTTTAGGAAGTCTAGGCTATTATAAATAGCACCCCTTTGTATTGTTTTTACATACAGTTTGAGAATTAATATCGAAGAGTCAAAAGAGAGTTTCTTTCAAATTGTTCAGGCTTTGAACACAAATTGAGCTAGGTAGTGTTATTCTTAGTTCGACATTATTTGCTAATCGCGTTATTAGTGAGTAGTGGATCATTACTTACATCGGCGTCTAGGTTTGATCATAGGCCTTCGGGTCATATCTCTTTATGTTGTTTCTTAGTTTATTTTCGTTCACAAATAAACCCCCAAAACCCAAAAAAAGTCCCACGATAGTACAGTACCCCAAATTGTTCTATAGTCAAGTTTAAATCCGTTGCGTACTCGTATCATTAGTGGCACCAGAGTTAGGGTATTTGATTTCCTGAAATCAAAGCGACCATGGTTGAAAGTGAGAAAGAGAACTCATTAGAAGCGCTCGTAAAGTCCTTACATACGAAGTTAGATAGTTTTGGTACAAGGCTACAACTTATTGAGCAAGAAGGAACTCCAATGTCCGCCCAACCAATTCGGTTCATGCAACGACTGAATGAGGTTTCTGCCAATCGTGAGCAAGATGAGTTCAAAGTGACAGAACTTCCGGATTTTGATGGAGGTACAGATCCTGAAGCTTACCTCGAGTGGAAACGCAAAATTGAACTTATGTTTGATTTTAAGAGTCTGTCCGATAAGAAGAGAGCCAAGTATGCAATATTGAAACTTGTGAAGAACGCATCATTGTGGTAGGAAAACGTCAAAACTCATAGGCAACAAAAGGGCAAAGACAAGATTCGTTCTTGGGAGGTCTTGAAGCGTAAATTACGTGAGAGGTATGTACCTAAAAGTTATGTTCTTGATCTCTATCGTAAGGTGGCCGAATTGACACAAGGTAATTTAAGTGTTGGTCGTTATAATGCTGAATTTGAGAAATTAACCTTGATGAGTAACATTAGGGAGATTGATGAGCAAAAGATGGCAAGATTTTTGCGTGGTTTAAATTGATTAATTGCTAATATTGTTGAGCTACAATTGTTCAAGAATTTCGATGAACTATGTTCATTGTCCTTGAAAGTTGAAGCACAAAAATCTCGATCTACCACAACAAAATCAGTAACTTCTCATGAGTCGGAAGGATCGCCTTCTGTGTCGCCTTTAGTTACCACTCAGTCCAAGTTCAAATCAGAGAGGGTTTTGAATAAGGATAAGGAGAACGAACTTAGTAAGGTACGTTGTTACAAGTGCCAAGGGTTTGGACACTTTCAAAACGCGTGCCCGAAGAAGAGGATAGTAACATTGTGTGATGCTGTTACGGTGCGTGATGAGTTGTTTGCTACTAACGCACAAGATGGAGACTATGTAGTTGAAGACGAGACGTATGAGGAATCTGACCATGTTGAAGAAGTCGTGTTTGAAGCTTCTAATCATAAGGTTTAAGTGTCACGACGTTCTCTTTATATGGGTGATCAACCTGATGAACTAGAACAACGTATGTAATATGCTTTTCCGTAGTCAATGCCAAGTTAAGGGTAAGTGGTGCAATGTGATTATCGATGGTGGTCGCGATACTAATATAGCTTCAAAGGAGATGGTTGATAAACTTAACTTAGCTAATTTTCCACATCCGAACCCTTATAAACTTCATGGCTTAGCTTGGTGATGATACGTCTGTTAAGGTTTTAAGACAAACTCGAGTTAATTTAACCAAGGGGCCTTATAATGATGAGATTTTGTGTGATGTAGTTCCAATGGATGCATTTCATGTGCTTCTAGGACGACCTTGGCAGTTTGATAGTAGTGCAGATCATGTTGGGAGGGCTAACACTTATACTCTACCTGTTGATGGGAAACAAGTTGTTCTTAGACCAATGTCATACAATAGTAGAATCGGTAATCACAGTATTCATAGATGAATCACTCGTAAACAACACCTAGGGAATTTTCTATATCCTGTTATTCACAATGTGGCTGCAATATATATATACAATATAGTTTCGTGGGAAACAAGTCTCGAATCCCCTAAATTCCTACATTCCAAATTACAATAGGAAACAATATAAACACAAATATACAACTTCCTAGCAAATCATATTAATATCAAATATCTTAAAATCTTGTCTCATATTATCTTAAATTGAATTTTATTGGTAATTTGAATGTTTGAAGTTGTGATATAGCTAATCGAAGTTGCTTTTGTTCAACCGATTCATTTAAATGTTTGATTATTTGGGTCAGCCTCATTTCAGTTCGGTCTGTTCGGGTCGGGTCAATATCAATTCAAATAGTATTCGGGTCAATTTCGGGTTCAGGTCTGGTCATTTCGGGATTCAGGTTGAATTTAGACTATAAATTCGGGAATGTTCGAGTCAAGTAATTCAGGTCGGATGTTCGGGTTTAGGTCAGTTTTGCCAGGTCAAATTGTGTGAGAGTGGGGAGGGGTAATATTGAGCTCGATCAAGTAAAAAATTGGGCGTAATTGATCAAATCGAAATAACTCAACCTGACATAAACCGAGTATACTAGGCTCAAGTTTGTAAAAAGAAGAAATTTTGACTGGATATAACCGGAACCGGTACTGACCCGATTAGGTAATTACCACCCCTGCAATAATGACGGAGAGGGAGGGTACTTTGGGCAGATCAAGTGAAAAACTGGGCGTAATTTAGCCATCCACAATCTTGAAAAAGGATCATTGTCTGTCATAACAGGCAACAAAAATGCAGGCAATGATGCTTGCCACTTTCACTAAACCTCTTGCTTCTCCTCTGCATCCTTCCATTTCATCAAATCGTAGATTCAAGGTAAGTTCTAACATTGGCACTTCTATTCTTCTTTCTAATTATAGTAGTTTCCCAATTTGGTAAGTATGAGTTTCATATGGTATGATGTAACAGAGCATTGGTAGAAAATGGTGTGTGCTGAATCCACCAAAGTGCAGTCCTGGTGAAACCCAAGACACTGAAAGCTCTCAAGATGTGGAGAAGGAGCCCATTTTTTCGGCGCCTCGGTCGCGGCCGGAGTTGGACGTTTCGGCATACAATTGGTGTGCCGGAATTGGAGGATTGGGGTTTGTTGAAACTGGTTACTTGACTTATCTTAAGCTCTCCGGTTCTCAACCTTTTTGCCCTATTTCTGGTGGGTCTTGCTCTGATGTGCTCACTAGTGATTATGCTGTTGTTTTAGGTAACTTCTTATTCACTTCTCTTTTTCAGCATTTGTTATTGTTTTTGGGTTTAATTTGTGAACCATTATTTCAATTGCCCATTCCACTTATTAAGGCCTATTGGATGGTGTTTTTTTTTTTTTTTTTTTTTTTTTTTTTTTTTTTTTGTGTGTGTGTGTCTGGGAGGAGGGGGGGAGGGGGAGGGGTGTGATATGTCTTAACTATTTGATATGAGTTATGTGGGTATGTCTAATCTTGGTTTACGTAGATTTAAGAAGAAGCTATTGAGTTGGTTAGGGACTACAAATGTGTAATTCATGATTGCTACTTTCAATTTGCGGCCAAAGTTTGCCTATATTGCAATGGTTAGGCAACCAAGGAAAGGAAAGAAAAGGAAATGCCATGGAAATGAAATGAGTTTTGGAATTGGTTTAGGTAGCGTTTGGAAACAATAATTTGGAAATTTGAATTCTATCATTTGAGAATGTGGAATTCAAATATAAATCCAATGTTTGGGAGATGGTGGGATTTCCGAATGAGGGCTATTGGGGTATCATTTGTTTTACACTAGAAAGAATTTCAATCAAATTCCAGAGGATTTGATACAAATTCAAATTCTCAGATTCTTGAGTTCCCAAACATGGGATTTGATTCAAATTTTGATTTGATAATGAAATCCTTGTATCCAAACACTCTCGTGCATGGATTGGGAATTGTGTGATGATGTTTAATCTCATTACGAAAAAACCATTTGAGTTTGGGAGGTTGGTTTGTTCATATAGATATAGCTTTGCATTTCACTTTCCAATTGTCCGTGTTACATTATTTAGTTCTCTTCACAGGTAAAATTATGGTGTATGTGTTTTAGTCTGAACCAGTTCAGTTTAAACCGTATGACTCACACTACTCGAACCTACAATGTTGATGAGCTAAAAAGAATAAGGCAAGTAACGTATGTAAATCTTACTGAAGTAAAGCTTTGCTCACAGATAGATTCCTGTCTACGGATCGAACAAAATTGAATGACTTAAATTCGATGAATCCACGTGAAATCATATATGGTATATCCATACATATCAGTGATAATACTTCATTTTAAGGCCTGTAGCAACAGAAAAAACTTAGGTCGGCTATCAATGAGCTTGCTCTAAAATTGTGTTATTCTTACTCTTCTAGGATTTCTCCTTTCTAGTATTGCTTTATGTGTCACTGGCACACTTCAAGATCAACATTTCTAATTTGAAAACTTCGCAATAATTAAAAAAAAAAAAAACTGCCATATGCAGTTACTTACTAGACCATCCCATAGAATAGAAGTTTTCTTGGCTTTGTTAGTTTCTCTGGTAAACTAGATTTTCAAGCTCTTAGAAATGCCTCTGAGCAAAGAGGGTTCTTTGAAATGTTCTGATCTTCTTGTTCCCCACCTTCATGAAAGTGTTCAGGTGTTCTTGCCTTTCCATGCCCAAGCTGCCTGTCTGTTCTGCTCTAGTGAATTATTTTGTTATAATTTCTGCTGAGAATCATTAGTCAAGACATTCATTTAACATTAAGTCTTTGAAAGAGGATTCGATGATCACCATTTTGCATCTGTCAGGTGTCCCTCTTCCATTGATTGGCATGGCTGCATATGGGGTTGTCTTCCTTCTTGGTTTGAATTTAGGAGGATGGAAATTGCCTGTCACTCTTAATCAAACTGACGGCCGTCTACTTCTGCTTTCTCTCACTGGTTCCATGGCAGTTGCCAGCGCTTACTTTCTGTACATCCTTAGTGTTAGATTTGGCGGAGTTTCATCCTGTCCATATTGCTTGGGTTCTGCTATTTTGTCATTCAGCTTGTTCTTCAATATTGTGAAGGTTCTGTTTCTTTTGTACTATATACTTGTGTCAAAGTTTAAACTACTACTGTTGTTGCATTTCATCTTCTTCCTGTCTGACTCAAGACCTGCTTTTTTGGATCTGTACTGCAGGAATTTGAGCTGCAGGAGTTAAAAAGAGCTGTGGCTTTACCATTATTTACAGCAGCCATCGTGCTTAGCGTATTAAGCACCGAATATGGTTCTTTGACCCCAAACTCTCCCAGGTAAGTTGGTGAAAACTTAAAATCCTTTTTTTAAACCTCTTTTGTTTTGTCATTCACTGGCTTGAACCATGTCATGTTCTTTTCTTTTTAATTTAAAGCACATCAGGGGGTTGTAATTCAGTATGTCTTTTGTATCTCGTTAGTCGTTATGATTGTTAATTTACTAGAGTATGAGGAAGAGACAAAGTGATAGAATATGAGATAAGAGAGCAAATGTACTTCGCATTTGCAACTAAATGAATGTAATCATACTACAGAAGAGGCAAATATACAGTGTTTTGTTTCTGATACAGGTTGTTCTTTCTCTATGACAAGTTTCTCTATCGCTGTGCTAACCATTTCCATGTAACACTGGTGCCAATCTCTCCTTCCTATCTCATATCTCCCGCCATTAAAATTGACTAGTCCTCAAGTGAGCAGCAACATTAGGGACACCATGGTTAGGTATCGAGTTTCCAATGTAATAGCTGGTCCCCAGTTGCCTTGAGCTCTTTATCCCTTCCCACTGAACCAAATACTGCACCTGTTCAAAATTTTGACATGTGGCAGTTCTTTTATCCAAGATCACTGCAGGTTTCTTCACACACACATGGACCTAAGACACTCTTCCACCGACCTATGAACGACTTCTGTATCAGTTTGGAAATTTTAGGCCATAGACAATTTGAACTCTATTTCATTTAAAGAGAAGATAGCCTTCGTCAAGAATATGTCCGTATCACTTACAACTTTGTAATATTCCAATATGCCTTTGATGAGTTCTGAAGCTACTTACTTATACTACTTGAGGTTAGTAATTCTCGAGCATCAGCTGATCAAGTCGGGAACAGTCTACTAGCTGAGATTGATTTTTATACTGATTGCTGGCTTAAACTACATTTTTGTTTCTGAGGAGGGATGCTACATTAGGAGCTAACATTAAGCAAGAATACGTATACAAAGTGCTGAACGCCAACTTGAATAACTTGAATTCTGGAAATGTAAAACCTGTAACTAAGCAACAAATTTACTGACTCTGTAGCCACTGTTAATGAGCTTGTGGGACTGACTTTACTCCTACTTAAGATTTGGATTCCTTGATTACCTAAGCTGCCTATTTATTGACGTCTTGATTTGAGCTCCAGTCTGTATGCCTGCGTCATGGTCAATGTGATTGTGAGGTCATCCCGAAACAGTTTCTCTCATTCCTCGATTAAATAATGTTGCTATAGAGTATAGAGCCTTAAATTGACATCTGTAGCATCCTGACTGATTTTGATGTTACTCAGTGTTTCTGGAGGTAGATTTTCTATACAAATCTCAGCATAAGGACGGTGGGAATTAAACAATCTCAGTGGTGGTTTAGGGTTTTCCATGTCTTGAACCTGCTAAAAGACGTCCGTGACCATGCTTAGTATATCTTTGAGGGGAATGGAGCTAGTTTTGGGCATGCCAACAGAAAAATTCAGATAAGTGTCACAAGTCATTCTAGGATCACCGACTGGATCAGAGGATTAGGGTCTTGTAATATTATGTTAATCATGAGAAACGTGCTCATAGAAAAGGTGCCTTCCTGTATAGAACATGATATGATTTTCTTATATGGAAATGTTCTGAGAAGAATTTTTCTCCTCTGCCTGTAACTCTACAGTTCGATGTTATCCCTCAATGACAGTTACCTTATCTAATATAAGTATGTTGATAATGGCTGTGTTTGAGTTCTTGTGAAGTCTGTGCTCTTTCGTTCACTAGATTTGAACCCTGTTTTCTAATTCTTGTGATGTGTTTGCTTAAAATTAGATCTGGAGCCTTGGAATTTCCATATTATACAACGGATATTACTACAGAGTCAACTCCGTTTACAATATCTCTTGCTAAACATCTCCGTTCAGTTGGGGCAAAAATGTATGGTGCATTTTGGTGTACGCACTGTCATGAACAAAAAGAGGTAACTACTTAAAATTTATTTAAGGAAGGTGGTGGGAAGTGTAGAATGAGATTGTTGAGCATATACACATAATATATTTCATTTGTACTGAGATCTATGGTAGGACTAGGGCTGAGCATTGGTCCACGTCTGGACCGCACCGACTGTAAACAAGTTGTGAACCAAGAACTGGATTAGTTCAAAGGGTGTAACCCCATTCTGGTGGACCAAGGATTGGACCAAAATATATTTGGTACGGACCGAATGGTCTGGCTAGGTCTGTTTCTGGTCCGGACCAAATTTTACTCACCCTAGCTAGGCGATGACCCAAATCTATACAATCTCTAAAACTCAAAACATGTTCTGCATCTTTTCTTGATGTCTGTTCGTCCCTGATCTTCTGCAGTTTCTATGAATGCATTGTAAAGAGCCATGGTGGATACTTTTCTTTTGATTATGCGTAATCATAATTGTCTTTTCCTTTCTGCTTTTAGATGTTTGGTCAAGAGGCTGCCCAGTTATTAGATTATGTGGAATGCTTCCCGGATGGAGTTAAAAAGGGAACTTTGATGACCCCTTCTTGCGCTAACATTGGAATTGAAGGATTTCCGACATGGGTTATTAACGACGAGGTGAGTCAAATATGCCTGCATGTTCTACCTCTATGCTTGGCCTACATTGGGATTATGGTTCCCTTCTCTGACCTAGAATTTCCTTAGGTTTCCATTTTGGCTATTTGTTCTAACTTGCGGTTGTCATGTTGCTGATGTCACGTGCACTGCAATCTTTACAATTGAGGAGCATATGGATGCTTCCATCTTTTATCATACATTTGAAATTTTGAACACAGCTGAGACACTATTTTGCAGGTTTTGAGTGGTGAAAAAACGCTTGAAGAGCTTGCAATAATATCGGACTTCCCAGGCGATGTAGCTGTTCAACCTAATTAGGTGGAAACTGTTCAAAATATTCTAGACTGGCTGTTAGGACTTAGAAGTCTTCATTTTTCTGTCATACAACCCCACCTACAAAATTATACGGATAACATTGTACATCTTAGTTTTAGATACATATCAGTGGATTGGGGTATTACTATGCTCATGTAATAGTTTTTCTTGTACAAAAATGTACGCTCAAATATTGTACGAAACGGTAGGATTAACATGTGTATCAATTTATGAAGTATGATGGACTTTGGCATCTGATAATCACACCCGTTTAAGACCTTCTAAACATTCAAGCATACTCGAAGTTTGTACCGATATAGTGATATGAGGGCACAGGAGCTTCAAGTTAGTAGAAATGTGGGCAAGGTGGATTGACAAGTGATTTCAATTGGTGGCGAAACTTCAGGATTTGACCAGTGTTCCTGATTCCTGACATATCACACAACCAGACACTGTACATTTATGTCTTCATTTTGGATGTCAGATACCTCAAGCAATATGATTCTTCCACTGAAACTCACTGTGAACCAGAAAAGTTTTTGCTATGTTTTCCAGTTATTAGAGGAATCAGGAACCAAAACATGTGCTCAGTCCCGCAAAGCTGCAGGCTGCCAAGAAAACTTTTCTGATTTGACAAGCTGCAGGCTGCCTGTCCGTTGGATACAGTAGTCTCGCAGATTTCTTGGCAGCGGCTCCAGGTGCAACAACAACAAGCACATGTTTAACTTTGGGAGTGATCTGTTTCGGTGAGTGCAGCGTCTGAATTCCAGTGAAACCAATATGGAGGGACTATTAAGAAACCAAGCTCGTAACTTCGACATTGCTTTTGGTGAATCACAGTGACCTCTTAAGCTGCTGTTCTTTATGTTTTCACCATGACAAGTTAAGAGAAGGCTTAAAATAAATAGTACATAAGCAAACTAATCACAAAGACTTAGAGAAACTCTGAAAGTAGCAATGTGGACTAGTCTACCTAAATGTGTATCATAGAGCCACCCCCTTTGACAAGGCATTATAAGACGCAGACTCAGAAGCAACTGCTCTTTACAAAGTTTTGCCCCGCAGGCATGCTTGAACCATTTCGAGCATTGTGAAGTGTTCGCCACGACTCACGCTCTTCTTGTAGCTGTTACTCCTAAAATTATCTTTGGGAAGTTCCAATGGTCTACTGGCAAATTCTGTTTCAGAATCTTATGCCCAGTGCCCTCCCTGTCGTGGTTTCGAAATACACCTTCATGTTTAAGAATTTCACAACACTTATCTGGCAGTGAGACTCAGCTTCTTCTTTTACTCTGGAAATATTTTTGACAGAGCACACAATACTCATGCAGGCTCACGTATCTAGCATATACAGGTCTGAATCTTTTGAACCAACAATCCAACATTACTCCACAGTCATCTATTGCCAAAATAGAATGAAGATTGCTTTCAAAAACAAAAAATAAAATACAATGGAGAAATGAGGAATCGAAAAGGAGACTGTATTTCACCATCAGGCAAATTTACAGGAGGGCAACTCGAAAGATGTCCTTACACTACAACGAATCTGTTGAACTGTCAACAACTCATAATGGCATATACACAGGTACAAATGTTTTCTACACTATCCACAGCACAGGGGATACACTAAATATCAACTATATGACCATCTCTTTCAGAGTTGGCAATGTCGACTCTCAGTCACACATCTTTGTGCCAGGTAGTTCTTCTTAAGAGGACAATCGCCAATCCAGAAAATTTGTAATCAAATCACCACAAAAATTACAATTACATTTGTTTTATGGGCGAGGGGAGGTATTTCAAGGCAATAGGGCCACAGCGGTGAGGAGCTTAATGTAAAGGATTTGCTAAGAGCAATGGCCTCCATACGAAAAGGAAACACCTTCATCTCTTGTATATCCCTTTTAAATAATCAAGTGCAGCAGCACAGATACTCAAATCATGTACAAGATCACGCTTGTTTGACCTCCTCCCCAAATGAGTGTTGTATCAATTTGTGGAAACAACAAACGCGATGCATCAAGGTGATCTCATTGAATCTTGCCGTCTCAGGGGTATACCCTCAGGGTCCTCGAATCCATTTTCTGATTCGTGCTTACTCATTTTAATTGGCAAAGAACTAGACAAACCTGAAATGTAGTTCATAATTCAGAAAGATACAACAAAAAGTGTGTAACGAGCAACTGGAACGCTGTAGAAGCCGCAAGGCATCAACTGATGAGACATGCTTCCAAATATCAAACGAAAAAAGGGAGAAGAAAGATAGATACAGTGAAAGATATAACGATTGCCTAATACTAGGGGAAGAAACCTACTCTTCCTTGGAGCTAATAATTCAGTGCAGCGTGTATAAGTGGGAGATACAAACATATACTTCAAGTACCAAACACCAAGTACAACTGAATAAGCAGGGCAACAACTATCATCATAAAGTTCACTAGAGATATGATTCATCTGACAAACCCACTTAGACATACTGATCAGAAGCAAAGGGAAGAGATAAGCCCTTCTAAAATCCTTTATCAAAATAGCGGGGACTAAAAGTGGAAAGTAGAAAGAACACTACATTCAAACCACAGAGACCGAGTTTAAATTGGAAATGATGAAAAAAGTTTGTCATAAAGTCGAGATAAAATACTGAATGGATTGAGAAAAAAAATGACAGAGATTCGAAAACAGGGATAAAAATGAGAATCAAACACAAGGAGAAAATTTGGGAACCGATCGCAAGGAAAAAGAGACAAAAAGACATAAACAAAGTCAACCACATCCAGCGTCTCCTTGTGAGTGGAAAATAAAAAATAAAAAAATCTCACTTTCAAAGTGGTCCTGGATCCTACCTCACCCCCTCCCTCCCTCCCTCCCTCCCTCCCTCCCTCCCACCCTTTACAATTGTATAACTTCTGGCCTCCTTTTCGATGTTATATACTTATATCAATGGCTCAACTTCAATTTTTACCCTAATCACCTAATTCCTTAATTGATCCTTTCTTGCATGTCAAAACACATCCACCTTAGCATACACATCTCTGCCACATCCATTTAAGACTTTAAGTTCAGACCTAATTGTTGTGCGATAGAATTCCCAGCAAACTATTGTTTAAAAGCAGTTATAATCGAGAGGTTTCATCAAGGGATGTTCAGAAAAGCATACCGTCAGATAAGTCTTTGGTTTTGTGAAGAAGAAAGGTCCCCGATAGAATAGTCACAAAACCACACATTTCGGTCACTATTTGTGTAGGGTTTTGCCTGTCCCAATCCTGCAAGTAACAGAGCAATCTAAATTATTTCTGAAGACGAAGAAGTGGCCATAAGTAACAATGTACACTGGCTACGCCGTTATACTTTAGCCATCAAATTTTCAATTTCTAGTAAGTTAATCTCCAATGACCATGTGTGAAAGAAAACCAAAAAGACAAATTGAACAGCAAACCTTATCTCATCAACAGAATGGTCAATTTCCAATTCAACAATTACATCTAAATTGACACTCAGATACTGGTTATAGAGCTGTGAGGAACACTATTTAACCCATGTCAAAGCAGCAGGTCAGACACGTTTTTTTTTTTTTTTTTTTTTTTGGTTGAGTGATGGTCACACACTTGTTAAGCTCACCATCATGCTTAGAATCATAGTCTAACTTCTCTACGAGAGCAAATATAATTCATCATCAGACAAGATTCCCAGTTGCTACATACAGTGAAATTCACAAGCATAAATACTAGCTTTTTTTTTTTTTTTTTGACAGGAGCATAAATAGTACCTTAAACATGATTACGCTGGCCAATATTGTAAATGAAGTGAACATGACATAGTAAATTGGAGAAACAACAGCTGTGTTGAATGTATCAAGAGCCTGCAAGACAATAAAAAACCGAGAAACAGGAATCATTAACACATACAAAAGTAAAACAAATGCGAGAGACAACATGCATTTCCATATCAAACAGTAAAATAATACATATGCATGCACAAATCAAGTTTTAGAGAGTTCTGCTTGTCCTTTTTTTTTTCACAGGTAAGAGGCAACTTCTATGCAAAAAGGAGGTGACAAGCCGTCACTTTCTAAACGCAAGATTCTCCAAGTTGAGTTCCATCCACTCCGGTGAGGAAGCTTTCCCGTCCACTTTTGCTGTGAACATATAGGACGATTGACTTTGAATGGTGGGACTATAATTCAGTTCAAATCCAAAATGACATTTGAAATTACAAAATGTCCCCTGTGGTGAAGATATTTCTAAGCACCTTCACGTAAATAAATGTTCTGCAATGCTAAAGCAATGGACTAACACTGAAAAAACAGCAGTAACAAGCAGATTTAACCATACTGCTAAACTGGTTTTTTTTTTTTCTTTTTTTTTGGGGGGGGGGGAGGAACAATCCATCTACAAGTTTTTACCTTATTCAAGTAATTCATTTGGGTTACAACACAAGCAGCTACAATCATAGTAAAAGCCCATGTTTGAGGGTATATCAGTTGATTCATTCCTGAGAGTGTCAGCTTCAAAGCAATCCCTAGGGCTTTCACACTCATAACCTGTTGTCAAAAGGATGTGTTCAGATAACTTCCTCCACACTAATGGAAAGTAACTCCATGACTCGTATAACACACACATACCGATAACGAGCCCACTAAGGAACAAACTCCAATATAAACCATAATATGAGTTTGACCATATTCCGGAACGACATGAAATATGAGCACAAACACAGCAGTCATGACCAGAGCTGCATAGAAGAGAAAACCTGCAAAAAGGAAGCATGCACATGAGTTCAAGTCTTCTGTCTGCATGCGAGTTTTTCTTTACTACACAGAATGTCAGGTTCAATGCTGCAAGCAAGCCACTATACCAGGTTCAGTAGCTAGGTTCCAAACATCAATAACAGATTCAATCTCACGCTCTGGAGGTGCATGTAGGACAATTGTAGTTGAGCCAACAACACATAAAACACAACCAAGCATTCCAAAAATGTGCAGCTTCTCCTTCAAAATTATATGCGCAAGAACAGCACTGCCCACCAGATTAATTAACAGTCAAGACAAGGCCAAGAAGAACATTAAGGCATTTAATCAACTCCATTAATGCATTGTACATAAACATACCTGATGATAATGCTTAATGCTCCAAGAGGGGTGACCAAAATGGCAGGTGAAAATGCATATGCAGCAAAGTTAGCAATTTCTCCAACAATCACTGTCAACAGAAACGGCCTTTAGATTGTATACTTCGAATAACACTGATTGAATACAAGAAAACTGAAAGCGTATAACAGAAATGAGTAAAATTCAGATAACTGCTCATAAAGAAAAGCTACAATCTATTACTGAAATCAAAGATGTTTTCATCAATTACAGAATATACACGATCTCGCCTTAAAGCTAAGTCACAACTTCACTCCCTAGGAATAGTATCATATCATCATCGTCCTGTATTATTTAATATCTTACTTTTCTATCAAAAAAAGGAAAACAATATCATGCTCACAATATCCAAAAGGCTCGCTTGATACATGCCTCAAACTCTCAAAGACCATAACTGGGGAGATACCGATTTTTTTTCTTGGTTTAAACCCAATTCGAGCCGGGTAGGACCACATAGGGCAACAAAACTCTCCAAATGAGTTTTATCACTGCTTCATTCCGAGTGTTCTTGTATGTAACAATACACGAAACAACCCAGGTGGATGTGACTACTAATTACCACCTAAAAACGCCAAGTTTATTGCCGCACACAATGCACGACACAGGGTCAGTAGTGGGAAGGCTGAAATCAAGAAACCCATTGACAACTCTTGTTGGAAAACTGAACAAAAGCATCAAGGTATATTGTACCGCTAAGGTATAATCTACTATCTACTCACACTAGAATTTCACTTATAAACTAAGGGGTCCAAGTGTAGGCTGTCACAAATAATTTGGAGACTAAGGCTGTGTTGCTGTACTAAAATAGAAGAGAAGAGAAGAGAATAAAAAGAAAAAGAAAAAGAAAGAGAAAAAGAAAAAGAAAAAGAAAGAGAAAAAGAAAAAAATCAAGATCCTACAGTGACTCCTGAGGCAACTCAACACCAAGTATACATTTTCCAAGCTTAATTAGATCTACTAAGATTCAAATCTGGGAACCTGGGTAACTTATATCGTAGATATAAAATACCGCTTTGATGTCCAAGAGGCTCTCTTGCAAGTTGCAACACAGCCAAAGCCCCATCCTATGCAATTTTCTTAGTTTTTGTTCTCATTCTTCTATCGTATGGATCCTTTTCCGTAACATCACTACTTTAGCATGCTAAGGATAGCCTTCTTTTGTAAGCTTATAATAGGTACTTCTGCCAAGAAAAAATAAAGGAAAGGAGGAAAGGAAGAAAAGGACACTCCTATCTCAAAGTAATCTTCACATACCACGTCAGCAGTTTTTTGGCTCACAAAATTACAAGATTGTCATTATAGAATTTGATTACAGCATTACGTTGTTTAATTTTCTGGATTTGAGCTAAATTATCACTGTTAACATGACCAACCCACTAACCCACACCATTAATCTGAACTTAGCCAGTCCATAACCCTCACTCATTGACACTCTTACCTCACTTTCTCTCCTTAGATCTCCACTGCACGTTTCCGTCTCTTCTTAACTATCGCACAGTTCTACCTCCTCCCTCAGGCAACTGGTGTTGATAGCCCTCCCTAGCCCAGCAGCAAAATTCCTTTCTCCTACTTGCTGCTTCCCCAGACATCGAGCGCCTGTCTCTCTCTCCTACTTCCCCAAATGGCGACCCCATCAATCTCTTCTCTCTTTCTGACATTCATCGCCTCTCTCTTCAAACCCCTTACCCAAAAATGGGCAGAAAAGCCAGCAGAGATCTGAGATGGGTGAGGTGAAGGAGGCAGCCAATGATGAAGCTGGCTAAATTCCCTTCCTTTATCTCTTTCTTCTCCAATCTTTCGTTCCCTCACCTCCACACCATCAGGTCTAGATCTTGATGAGTGCAAAGTGGAAAGGAGAGAGGCGGGAGAGAAGAGAGAGGTACGAGAGGAAAGAGAGGCGGCGTCAAGGAGAGAGAAATACAGGAGAAGGGGGGTTGGTGGAGATCTGAATGTTTAGCAAGTGTAGTAGGTAATTATGGTGTGATTTGCGACAGCCACTTGTCTCATCATGGTAAATATTTCTTGTCTTCCTTTGTTGTGGTGCCCAAACCTTGTGGGCTAGCAGGAGATCAGGCTTATACATACTAATTATTACTAAAGACGAGAGTACATAATTTACATTTTACAGTTTCTGGTAAAATGCTGGTAATAACCAACATGGGCCCAAACTCATTTGAGTAAAGACTAGTTTGAAAGCTTCAACACCTAAACAAAGCTTCAAGAACTTTAACTCACTTACTTGTAATCATGCCTATCCACCACAGCGGCTCATATAAATAGGAATAGCCTCCAACTCCTGCACAAAGTAGCCAAGTGGTTATTTCAGAAGCAACTTCAACAAAACATTGATGATTAGAATATTAATGGACATCAATAGCAGGCATGAAAAATAAAAAAGCACCACTGCAATATATACAGTAGGTTCGTTAATGACAAATGTTTCAGTGTTCTATAAGTATGAAGGCTAATAGACAATGATTCAATTTTCATTATACACCTATGTTTTGTATATATGAGTGATGCGAAGATTGCTTGCTACAATGAAAATGTTTCTTAATCGAACAAGGATAAGAAATCATATACGAAGTAAGACTTTGAACCTATTGCTGAACTAAATGTCTAAGGAAGAGTTAAAAAAAAATGATTCAATTATATAGATAGTTCAGCAGTCTGCAAATTGTCAAGAACAACGGTTGGCCATGATGCAACCGAATTAACTAGAGACATAAAGACGCTCTTTTGAGTAAGAATGGCACCCAGATGCATCTTCAAACAGACCCCTTACACCAAGGTTATAAAACCAGAAAAGGTAATACATGATCGTCAGTAATCAGCACAAATCCAACACTCAGAAGGTGATCTAACTGATTCCAGTGACTCAGATGGAAATGATTATCTCAACAGAACAACACTATAACGGTTTATTGATAGTATGCTTGGCACTATCTAGCCCTACACTAAACACTATGAAAACCTTATTTGCTGACATCAATCTATGATCCATTCTATTCTCCAAGAGACCTCAAATTCCAGAAAGCTATTCAGTTTACACTACCTTGACAAGAGTCCTATCACACCCTAAAAGCTTTATATAGTCTTGTAACACAAAAGGGTTGAAGGGGATGACTGCAAGTGTAGGACAAGATGCGTTCTAGGAGTCAGACAAAGGTAAGTTACTAGAGATTCATGCGCTTGAGATGGAATTCTGTAATCCCAAGTGGTGTCCTATGCTGATGTATAACCAAACCATAAGACTGAGAACCATCACTACGAACAAGACAAACCCTCAACAACACCTATCTTACCGTGCAATCAATAAGGCAAGTTGCAGATCCCCATTTTCCATAGTTAGCCTCAAATTTTGAGTATATCCAAACATTTTGCCATTTTGGTTCGTCCTAAAATACAATGTAATCCCATTCATAATCCTAAATGCTGGCAAGCAACTTAGATAGCGCTTGGAAACTAGAATTTGGGAATTTGAAATCATTTAATTCTATCATTTGAGAATGTAGAATTCAGATATAAATCCAATGTTTAGGAAGGTGAGGGATTTCAAATGACAGAATTTTAGGTGTCATTTGATTTATGAAGGAAATAATTTCAATCTTAACAAATCCAAATTCTTAAATTTTTGGATTGCCACCAATATGGATTTGAAAAATGAAATCTTCATTCCCAAACACACTTTTACTTAATTACCAATCGAATCAACACCAAGGCAGACATCCAAACGATAACAAACGGATTAAAACGAAATTAGTATCTGCAATTACTTCATCAAAAATGATACAAAAACAAATCGCCATTCATGCCAATTGGAGTAACCCCATCCTGAGCACGAATCCACACCTCGAAAAAACCACAAACCCCATCCTCCTAAATCCTAATAAGTTCCACAAAAAATCATAACACAGCGTCAAACGAGCTATGAGATGCCCCTAACTCTAACACCAACCACTACAACGCGTCGCCAACACACTCCCTATTAACAATTCCACAACGGATACGAAAAATCAATGTCACACGTTTACAGTTGACAGACAGCTACCAGCCGCTGCATAGGTAGGAGAATTACTAAAACTCGATGGAATCCCGTCAAGTAAACATTACGAAACACGAAATCAAACAAGCTCAAAATGTCACATTCTCCTAAATACATTCCTCCCTGTACAATTAAAGATTAAGATTAGACCAAACTGCCAAAAATCATCAAATGTCATTAAAATAATATATTTCTTGGACATCAGGAGCGAGCTCCCACAACTTAATTCTCACCAAATCTCGTACACAAAAGCTTGCCGATGACGATTCATGTTAGCCGACCCCAAATCATTTCCGAACTAAATAATGCTGAGTGGTTGCTAGCAGAAACAATAAAAAAGAAGAAGGAAAAAATCAAACCTGCCCTAACACCAGAAGCACCAGCTTTCTTCAATCCTTTTTTCTTAACGATGAAGCTACTGCCAATGAAGAAGCTTGAAGATAACGCCAACACCAAACCCTTGATGTTATCGGCTGACATTCCCTTGTACGACACGTCAGCACTATCGGAAGACGCCATTGCAATGAGCTTCCCCGAGAAGCAGGAGCAGGGGGAATTGAGAAATGTGGCGGCGGCGGCGGTGGTGGAGGCGGAGATCTGACGGCGGAGTAAGGAGGAGGAGAGAGAAAGGGGAGTGGTGGTGGTGGGTGGTGGTGGGGGTGTGATGTGAGTAGATCAGATGTGGAAGAAAAGAAGACTGGGAGTTGAAATTATTTTTATCTTTTCCGTATTTTGGAAGCTATGGAGGAATTTTTTGGATTTTTTTATTTTGTTTTCTTTGGACATGGAGAAAATATGGGGAGAGGTGAAAACGGGAAGAGCCTTCGAATACTAGATTCTGATAGTATATACTAGTTTTCTACCCGTGCAAAAGTGCACGGGCGGCCCGATTACTTTACACTTTTTTATTCTTATCCAAATTATACTATATTTTTTATTAAAGCAGACTTTTTTTGAGCTCCCACAACGATTGGAAGTTTACTTTTCCAAATACGTACATGAACTTTAATAACTTATAAATTCCTAATTTTCATAATTTAATATTTTATATTTACTTAATTTTCTTGCGTTGTGAGAGATTACACAATCAATCAATCAATCATCAATTCAATACATATTAATAAAGGAGGCTTTTTTCGAGAGCCTACGTTAAAAGTTAATTTTCGCGGAGCCACCAGAAAATTCTATTTAATTTTCTTGCGTTGTGGGAGAGTCTCACTTTTGGAAAGTTGTGCAAGCTTAGTAGATGTTCTATTTGGAAAATTGTAGAAATTTGGGAGATGTTCAAATTGAAATTGGAGATGTTCAGAGAGAGTCCATGCTAAGGAAGAGATCAGAGAAATTTTATGGTATAATTTCCTAATCTTAATCTATCATATTTCCAATTCTAATCAAAATTGAACACTTAGTTAACTATAAATAGTTGAAATCCCATGTCAACATGCATAATCATAATGCCTGGTCATACATACTCAACTGGCTACAATAAGCTGGTAAAGTATTGATTGGCAAGTATTGTTCATTGTTATTTTATTAGAATTTTGGATTCAAAATCAACATATTACTATTCTAAAGATCTAATTAGGGACATATTGTTAACGAAGAGTAGATGATTATATGATGCTCATAGTGAATGATCTTTATTGATTAGGAGAATTTCCTCCTCGGAGCTGAGTAAATTTTTAATCTACATGTTCTTTGTTTTTTTATAGGTCCAATTTGCATGTTCTTAATCTCACCATTTTTTATATGTATAATAGCTTGGTCAAATTAAAACATAACAACTACTAATAGTTTCCTTTAAAGTTCCAGGTACAAAGTCTTTATTATGGTAGATTTGAAAAATTAATCTAAAAAATTATATTCGACAATTTGCAAGTTTTTACGTACTCATTAGTTTAATTTTTATTATTCAAACTTTGGTGGATAATCGTATTACCTTGGTCAACTATATGTCGATATGACTTGAGATTACACCATGTAGGTGCAATAACTTTTCTAGAAACATATGTATCCGAATTCCTGAATGTGCATGTCTCCGTACTGACTTATATCATGTGCTATTTCAATTTTTTTTTCCAATCCATCCGTTACTTACTATTGCATGCATATAGTTAGGTCCTAAAGTTTAAAAAATTTAGTAGTGGTAATTGTAGAAGGTAGGAGTATGAGTAGTATGTAATCCTGATAGGAGTAGGAGTAGCAGTAGTAATTGTGATATGAGTAGCAGTAGTAATTGTGAAAGGAGTAGTAGTAGGAGATCGAGTAGGATTTATGTCGTAGTATGAGTAATAATAGTAGCGCGTCGTCCAAAACAAATTCCTAAGGATTGTAGTCGTAGTAAGTAAGAGTAGGATTGTAGGAGTAAGAGGGCTATTAGAGTTTGGATCAAAGTTGTATGCATGTACGACTCATCAAATAATGATTCTTGAAACCAATAGTATTAGCCAATAGGAATAGGGTAGGAATTGAATAAATGGGAGATAAAAAAAAATCCCATAATTGTACTTTTCGTCAAGTAATGTTGAAAGCAAAGTTTATCGGATCAATAATCCCATACCACAAGTGAAAAGTTCTATAATTGACACGAATGCAAGTGCATCTATACTCTAATTAATCACGTACGTATAGTAGGTATAGTAGTAGTGGTAGTAGTATAGTAGCTGTAGTATAGTACTAAAAGGTTTTTAGAGTTTAGATTAAATTTTTATGCATGTAGAACGTAGTAGTAGGAATATAAGCTTTAGTGATAGTAGTAGTAATAGTAGTAGTGAGTAAGAGTAGTAGTAGTTGTTGTAGGAGTAGGAGGAACGAATGGCAAGATGATAGGATAACAGGAGTAGCAGAAGCAGTATTAGTATGTAATAGTAAAAAGACATTCCTAATGCATATGAAAATTGGGTAATTGATCGAAGTAATAGTATTTTTTTTTATCTAATTCTCTATATTCGTGTGTATACAATTGAAATCATGCCTCAAAATTATGATCATGTCCTCAACATTAATTAACATAACACATTAATTATTAAGATCATACTTAAAATTTAACAAAAAAATTAAATTTAAACATCTTATACGCCATGAGTCATTCGAATAACTAACAAATGAATTGTAGTAGGGTAACAAAACAACCATGAGAAATGAATCCCGAGTAATTCTAAGTTCTTAGATGAATTCTAAGTTCTTAGATGGTATCCACACAGTCCAAGGCGAATTCCCAAGAATTTACCATAATAATTCAATTCCTGGGAATTTCTACTTCCTACAAGAATTTAATTATATGTTTTCCAAACGAGCACTTCGTGTTTCTCCTTTATTTAGAGCTAAACATTTTTTGTTAGATCAATTCTCTTAAACGTAGCAAATTACACCAATATTACATTAAAACATATATAAGTTGATCATTCTATTACTTTTAGTAATCGTTTTACTTCATGTTTAAACCACATTACCTGTGATTTTAAGGATCAACATGTTAAAATTAGCCATAATTGTAAAGTAACCAAATTTACTAATTCTAAGTTGGAGGTTATCATAAAAAATTCAGATGAATACCTAAAAGAAGTATAATGACACTATCAATACAAAAAACGATCACTCTATAAACAATTAAAATGGTCTCTCAATAAGTTATTGTGAGACAGTCTCACCTCTAATTATGGAGAATATTATCAACTTAAACAACTGGATCTCAATGCAAGGAGAATAAAAGTTCCTTATGTGTACTTATCCAATTGAAAATAGGTTAATCAATAAGCTAACCAATATTATATATCCAAATAGGCTCGACAATGTCCTTCAAATAATGCACATATATCAAAGGCAAAATGTAAAGTTATTAATCTATCAAATGTCTATTTTGTTAGAAAATAATTCGTTATCTATTCTAAAGTCTAATTATATTCAGAAAAATAGTTCATTATCTATTTTAGAATTCTTAAAATAATAATATAAGATACATATATAATAAGATAATAAGATCAAGAAAAAAACAAGAGTGATTCAATTGTCTTAAAGCTGTTTAGAATTTATACAAAAAGTCACATGATTTTTTTTTTTAATTGTGGCTAAAAAATGGAGAATAGTATACTTTTAAACAATTAAGTAGATCTTAGGTGAGTTGAATGAGAATCCAATGTTTATACAAATCCCATTGAAAATAGAATAATAAAGTTATACGATAGTAAATCATTTTTACTTTCTCTATAAAGTGAAACCTTAAGTGCATGGTTTATCATTAAATCAACCTTAAATGAACCTTCATAAAAATTGGATAGTGAAACCAACTAGGGCTAGCTAATCCAAAAGTTTGAGGAGTTCTAAATAATATAAGTTTAAACAAGTAGATCCTACATATGTCTAATGAGAGTACATACACTATCTACATTGATTTTTTTTTTTTTTTGACAATAGGCTAATCCAAAAACTAACCTTATAAATTCACTTTTTGTATTATAATTTACTATATGGATAAATACGTGTTATGCAAGTTTCCTAAAAGAATAACCACAATGTATATATATATACATTTTTGGGTAAGGTAACTAATGGGAAAAAAAACAAACACATGTCACCAATATGATTTTCTAGAATAGTAAATACGTACCATGCATGTAAGGACATAAGGTGCCAAAAAAAAATATGAATGTAAATAGGAAAAGACATACACTTTATATCGGGCACCAAATTCTGAATAAACAAAACCAATTTGATTGACATGTTTACAGTTAAGCAAAACATCAAATTATATGGATATAAGTATGAAATAAATTTATTTCACTTCTTCAAAATTTGTTAAATAACAGTCTATTAAACTTCAATAAGTTCAATTAGTCCAATCATTCTTCGTCAATTGAAACTAAATACTTAACTATTAATTGAGATTAAAGAAATATATTGTGAGTTTAAACCAAGAGTCCGTGCAACGCACGGGCATTCAACTAGTACATATTAATAAAGGAGGCTTTTTTCGAGAGCCTACGTTTTTCGCTTATTTTCTCGATTAATCAGAAAATTCTATTTATTTTTCTACCTTTGTGAGAGAGTCCACGTTTTCTAGGAGATTAGAAAGGTTTATGGTATATTTTCCTAAACATAATTGATCATAATTTAATTCTAATCCTAATAAAAAGTTATACAATTCTAATTCTAATAGAAGTTAAACAATAAGTTAGCTATAAATAGTTGAAATCCCAGATCAACATCCACAATTATAATGCCTGGTCATATATAATCAGCTGGCTAGAATAAGCTGGTAAACTATTGATTGGCAAGTTTAAAATTTTTCATTATTTTATTACGATTTTAGATGCATATTCGATATAAATGATTTTTGTAGTAACCTCATAATCAATCAATACATAATTATAAAGTAGGAGAACTGCACTGTAGTGAGGGAGTATGAATATGAGTTGCAATAGTAGTAGGAGTAGGAGTAGGAATAGACGAATAGTAGTAGTATAGTTGGAGTAGGAGTAGTAATACGTACGTAGTAGTAGAAGTAGGAGTAGTATTACGTAGTAGTAGTAGTAGTAGTAGTAGTAGTAGTAGTAGTAGTAGTAGTAGTGCGTAGTAATAGGAGGAGTAGTAGTAGTAGTATAACAATATTAGGAGTAGTAAGACATAGTAATAATAGGAGGAGGAGTAGTAGAGGAGTAGGAGTAGGAGTATAATAGTAGTATAGTTGGAGTAGGAGTAGTAATACGTAGTAGAGGAGTAGAAGTAGTATGTAGTAGTCGTCCGAAAAAATACATTAGTTAGCATGATCTTGAATAATAATTAGTTTTCTCATAATCAATCAATCAATACATAATAATAAAGGAGGGTTTTTTCAGGGGCCTACGTCGAAAGTTGAGGTTTTCGAGCCACCAGAAAATTCGATTTATTTTTCTTGCGTTCTGAGAGAGTCCATGTTTTGTAGGATGCTAGGAAGGTTTATGGTATATTTTCATAATCATAATCTAAATCTAATTCTAATTCTAATAGAAGTTATACAATTCTAATTCTAATAGAAGTTAAACAAATCGAATTCTAATAGAAGTTAAACAATCACTTAGCTATAAATAGTTGAAGTCCCAAATCAAAATCAACATGCACAATCATAATGCCTGGTCATATATAATCAGCTGGCTACAACAAGCTGACAAATTATTGATGGGCAAGTTTAAAGTTATTCATTATTTTATTACAATTTTGGATGCATATTCCATATAAATAATTTTTGTAGTAACCTCATAATAAAGTAATAAATCACATAATAATAATAATAATAAAGTAGGAGAATGTAGGAGTTTCAAATAAAAGAACAAAACAAACATATATATTTACCACATTGTCCAATTAAGTAATAAAAGTACAAGTTGTATAGGGTTGTAGAAGAATTGTTCTAACAAAAGGCTAAAGTTAGGTATCAAAAATTAATTAATTGACCCCTAATATATCCCACATCGTTCATATAACTTGATTAGTAGTAGTAGTAGTAGTACGTAGCAGAAGCAGCACTATAGTAGTAGTCATACGAGCAGAAGTAGGATTAAGAGTAATTTTCTAATTTTTAGCAGGAGTAGTAGTGAGTAGGAGTAATAATTAATAACATAGGAGTAGGAGTTGTAGTGTATTAATATCTAGGAGCAAGAGTATGTAGGAGTAGAAATACAATAGGAGTATTATTATTATTAGTAGTAGTAGTAGTAAGAGTTGTAGCAGAGTAGGAGTAGGAGTACTGTAGGAGTAGTAGTATAAGTAATAGGAGTATTTTTTTTTTTAAATGAAGTAATAAGAGTATTAGTAGTAGTAGTATGCGGGAAAAAAAAAAGAGAAAAAAAAACAAACATTCCTACAGCATTATAGAATATATCTATATAATATAATTAGCGGTGCATTTCCAGCCCTCTCAGGCCGTCCACATCAACGTTGACATCAGCGACACGTCATAGCTGATGTCATCACCAGCTATTTTCGGCAATAAAATCATTCAAAATAATGATTATTACCTTAATTAAATTAATATGTAATATTAATACAGTAATCAATATAACTTCCGTGATTAAATATTCCGAGAATTATCATATTACCTACGATACTGTCTATCAAGCTGTGAAATCTTTTTTAGAATAAGGAAACAATTGAATATATTCCGTTAATAATCCCGTGTATAAAATATTTCCCGTTCAATTCCATAATTGTAATAAGCATCAGTATTATATTCTATAATCAACAATATCTCTTCCTATATGTAGTGTAATTGCGGCTATAATTACGCAGAATCAATACCTGTAAGAATTATATACCTTCCTAATTTGGCCAAAATTTTGATTTCCACGTAAAATCAATAGGTACAATTGACCTTTAGTGTTATTCTAGGATAAAATACAAGATTCTATAAGTACTAAAAATCTTCAAGAATTATTCTTCCACGACCTAAAATATTGCTTCTTTCATTGTAAACACAATAAATCCGGAAAAAAAAAATTATTACTCTGAATATATATCACCATATGTAAGCGTTCATCCCCTAAAGTCCTAAACCTCATCCCTAATTTTGTTATTATAAACTTAATATATATCACCATATTGTTATTATTATTTTTTTTAATAATTTTTTTGATTTCATTTTCATTAAAAGCCAGTAGCATCATCCATATGTTACTCATCGTTAGGCCGCATGATTTTGTTCTTTTATAATAGGGTTGCACTTATGTTATTTGTTTTTCTTGCGGTTTAGTTTTCATGTGGATTAAATTTAAATTAAAACTCTCATGTATAATTTTACGAGTCTTTTTGTGTCCAGCCAACCTTGATGAAGTTGTAATATTTGCTCTTTACCGTGTACAGGCCGGTGGACAAGGGTAATCTCCAAAGAAGAAAGATGAGGAGAAGTCACTGAAGTAGCTTAGGGCTAAAGCATCACAGAAAGGCTCATTTGGAAGCTCGGGATTGAAGTAGGATAAAGCGAGGGAGTATTGTAAACAATCTTGATTTCGTCGTTTTGTTAGTTTCATTTCTTTTGATTATTCATGCGAGATTGTCGTAACTTTGATCATCGTTGATGTTTTCGTCAATCTATTGTACTGTATTTTGTTGTAATAGTGGTTCGAAATTTGTGATCGGATCGATCGCATGCTTGCTCTTATTCATCTAGGTGTACGTACAAACTACTTATTATTAATCACATGTTTGTTACTAAGTTACCACGCACTTACCTTGATCTTTGATGTCCCGAAGTTTTCTTTGTTCTTTGCAGTAAGAACAAGGTGCTTTGTTCTTTGATGTGTGTTACCATGGTCTTAGTCTTAATTGATATATACGATGCTAAGAAGGGTGAAAGCTTTAAACTTGCTGTTCGCTTTTGCTATTTCTAAGAATTTGGTCAAGTTAAAGTTGATCCATGATTGCTTATGTCATTCGCCCATATATGTGGTTGCCTTTTCTAAAACATGATTTTGTTTTTTTTGTAGAGCTACATTTTCGAATTGGAGCTACACAGTTAAGGTAATAAGAACGCCAATTTGAAAGGGGGTAAAGAAAAGAAAAAAGAAAATGGATACTCTTTCAATCTTAATCTTAAATAATTACCTTCAATAAACAATCATGCAAATGGATACTCTTAAATCTTTATCAGATCGATAATATGTAATTACTAAATGATACAAAATTGTCAGATCAGAGTCATTCAATTTGGATTTCATCAGATTAGAGTCAATAAAATCAGATCAAATTCATTCAAATCAAATCAAATCAAATCATAAAGATATAGTCCTATCATACAGGGTCTAAGGCCCTGTATGATAGGACTTAATAAACTGTGTATTCAGATCAGATAATATTTATTAAATTCAGATCAGAATTATTCAAATCAAATTTGGTCAGATCATAGTCTTTCAAATCAGATCAGAGGCATTCAAATCAGATCATATTTAAAAAATTTTATCATATGAGAATTAACACTAATCTCGAATTTTATTCAGATCAGATTAGACTCATTCAAATCAGATCAGAGTCATTCAAATTGGATTTCATCAGATAAGAGTCAATAAAATCAGATCAGATTCATTAAAATCAAATCAAATCAAATCAGAAAGATGCAGTCCTATCATACAGGGCCTAAGTCTAAGTATAAAATAAAGTTAATACAATTTTCATATAACAGTGCATGCAATTTTGTACAGGTAAAATACTACGGAGTATTCTTTAAAATGTACATCTACAAATCGTGTTTTTCTTTGTTACACATTACTTAAATCCAAATAATAAAGAAAATAAAACATATAATATGATTAGAGTTGTTATGTGAACTTTACATTCTTCCAATTCGTTGATGAGCTTAATTTTTTCTTATAGGTCTGAATTGGACAAAAAATGTGTTGGTCATGACGGGTGTAGATCAATATGAGTCGTGGATATTAAAAGATGTGTTGGATCAAGTTGAGTTACCAAATTGGTGATCAGACTTTCATTTTAATAGGTCTATCTAATTTATCTATTATTGTCACCATCATATTATAATTATTATAGCATATGTAAATGTGTTATATATAAAACAGCCCGTGCAATTTTGCACGGGTCAATATACTAGTACATAATAATAAAGTAGGGGAATGTAGAAGTTTCATATACTCCATATATTCTAGGAGTAGAAGATGTAATAGGGATTGGACTAAACAAAGGGAGTATGAGTAGGAGTTGTAGTAGTAGTAGTAGTAGTAGTAGTAGGAGAAGGAGGAGGAAGAGGAGTATAATAGTAGGAGTAGGAATAGACGAATAGTAGTAGTATAGTTGGAGTAGGAGTATTAATACGTAGTAGTTGACGTAGTAGTAGTACTACGAAATAGTAGGAGTAGTAATGCGTAGTAGTAGGAGTAGTAGTAGTAGTAGTAGAACAATATTTGGAGTAGTATTACGTAGTAATAGGAGTAGTAGTAGTATAACGTTATTAGGAGTAGAAGTAGTATGTAGTAGTCGTCCGGAAAAACAATCCTACTACATTGAAAAATTGGAAAAAATCGTTGTAGTAGGAGTATAGTAGTAGTAGTATTAATATGTAGTAGTAGTTGAAGAAGAGTATTATGACCTTGAATAATAATTAGCTTTAAAAGCATGTACATAATAAACGAGTTTTAAATCAAGAGTCCGTGCAACACATGGGCATAGGTTACAAGCTTAACATACAAATGTAGAAGAGTCACACGTCATGTAGAGTTGTTTATAGTGGTAAATGAGAGTCCATACAAAAAGTTCATACTCTTGAAAATAAGCTAACAAAAAAGTTACACAATATTAAGTCACAATATCAATCCAGACAAAGATAACCTAATTCAAAACAGTATAACTTATTAACAAGCCAAAATCGTGGTAATCAAAGTTGACATATAGTATCGATTACAATAATCAAATAAGTAATGCAAATTGGAATTCAACCAATTAAGAATTAATTTAACATAAATTTATCTCATTATTTCAAACTTTATTTAACCTTAAACCCCAATCAATTTTTTGTCAATTAAAAAAAGATAATTAGAAAAAGACATTTAACCACTGTATTACTTTTAGTCATCATTTTAGTCACAAAAATTATTGTGACATCCTATCACACAAAACTTATTTTTTTTTGGTCAATTGAGATCAAACAATAACTTTGTTTTAAATAAGCATAAATTAGAGTTTAAAACTAGAGTCCGTGCAACGCACGGGCATTCAACTAGTTTTAGAAGATTAGAGAATATATACTTTCCATATTATGTAGTTATCGACGAGAAAATTCTCTTTAATTTAGGATTGAAACTTACTACTACCTATAAATAAATACATGATACATGATACATTCTCTTTTGCGTACATGTATGATTATCGATCAGAATCATAATTAGCTTCTTCTTTGTTGTTTTCCTATTGATAATTATTCTATCGTTAGGTTCTTATTTGTTATTAGGTCATTCCCTAATATTTGTCTTCGTGTATGTAGCTTATCAGGTTTTTATTGCTAATAATATTAGTAGCTTGATCAAGTTTTGTATAACTACTAATACAATGTTGTTTTCTCTTACCAGTATGAACCAAATCTCAATACTCTCGGAGGTACGTATTGATCTTAGCTTCTATACGATGGGTGCATTAAGAAACCAAGCTCAATTTGACTATTACTATAACTAAATTTAACTGCTACATAGTAGTGGGCAAATTATGTATCTACATTGTAGAACTCAGTGAAATTGGGAGTATAATTTTACGTTTTGGCACTAAAACTTTCGCATATGTGTCTTTCATCAATGTTTTTTATTAAGTCCAAAAAAATATAAGAAATGTTAGCATTAAAAATCAAATTATGAATTCAATATCTATCATTGCACAAATGAAACGTTTAAATAGTGAAAACAATGTGGAATTAGAGATTAAGTAATACATTAATATATATCTAAGGTAGTGCTTTTGAAAAAAAGTATAGTTATAGTGACGTTAAAAGGTGCTGATTTGAGAGTATATGTTCTCAAGTTTGTAAAATGAGGTTCTTATAATGAAAATAATTGTCTACATAGGCCAGTTAAATAAAATACAAGTAATAATAGTTCCGATATAAGGCTTAAATTTTAATTGGTTCAACTGTATCATCATAATTGGATGTCATCATTAAGAGACCCGTGCAACGCACGGGCTTACATCTAGTTAATATAATATGATTTACTTTGATTAAATTTAACATAAGGAACATAAATTACGGTGCCACTTTCATTGAATGGAAGAGAACATGTCAATTGTGCATATTCATTACGACTGTTAGTAAATCAAATTATATTCACCCCGACCATATTTGTCCTTAGATTAGTTTTAAAAGATGGATTAATTGTCAAATAACGATTACGAACTCTGTTATCACCTCTCATATATTTAGTTTTATCTATTTGGCTCGTTTTTATGCGTCATGAACACACTTTTTATTACACATGATTGGTACTGACTCGCATGTGTTTTGATACTCGTAAAAAACTAATTTAGTTGTACACCATTTTATGTCATGACCCGCTTTTTATGACGCATGACCCATATGACTCACACCCGTTCTGAGTCAAATATGTTTATTTTTAGTTATTTGGCGCACTTTTTTTGTGTCATGAGTCTATTTTTTTATGACACATTGCCCGTATTAACTCGCACCGTTTCAACTCTCATATGTTTAGTTTTATCTTTGTCTCACTTTTATTATATGTCATGAACCCACTTTTTATTACACATGATTGATACTGACTCGCATGTTTTTTATGCACGTAAAAAAACTAATTTAGTTGTATCTGACTATCAGACACCATTTTATGTCATGAACCCGTTTTTTATGACACATGACCCATATTGACTCACACCCGTTCTGACTCGCATATGTTTATTTATTTGGTGCGCTTTTGTGTGTCATGAGTCTATTTTTTTATGACACATTACCCGTATTAACTTGCACCGGTTCAACTCTCATATGCTTAGTTTTATATATCTGCGCCGCTTTTATGCGTCATGAACCCACATTTATTACACATGATTGATACTGACTCATATCGGTTTTGATGCTTGTAAAAACTAATTTAGTTGTATCTGATTATCTGACATTATTATATGTCATGAACCCGCTTTTTATGACGCATGACCTAATTAAAGTAATTTTCATACTTATTTTACTATTAGTAAAAAAATTTAGGCATTATCCAATTTTATGGCCTGAAACCCGTTTTAATACATATGTTTGGGCCTGAAACCGCTCTTCATGGCCCGTAAAGAGTAATAACCCGGCCTGTTGGAATCTACATATTTTTCGGATCTAATATGACGCAAACCCGTGAATCCCTAAAGTGTCAAGGATACTAATTTTAAGTTGCAGAACTTAATTCATGTAATTAAAAATAATTAAATCACAAAGAAAAAAACAGTACAAAGGAATTACATCAAGAAAATGGACAAAAGACCCGTTCAAAAAAAAAAAAGGACAAAAGTGATGATAACACTTGCTTACATGATGAAAAGATTGTTCAAAATTTTCCGCCATGCACATGTATATATATGAATTGGGTTAAGGATATGAAAAATGTGACAATAAATAATTAAACTATTTAGGTATTGGAGAAATATAAAGGGAATAAATTTGATTTTATAAGGAAATATTCTTTCCATCAATTCGTAGGTTTTTTTATTGATTTCTGAATTTAATTTAGGCGTAACATTTGGATGTCCTTTTTAAAAGTGAAATGTTATTTATTTTGGGGAAAACATCTTTTTTTTTTTAATTAGATTCAATGACATATTTTCCAAAATCGAGTACTGATGAATTTATTCAAGGAAATAAATAAAATTGTATTATTCCTTTTTCATTCTTAAAAATACAGCCCAAGATCATTGCCATTTTGTTCGCTCTTTACTACTTATAATATATATGACATGATTCTTTAAAAATTATTTTAAATTTATTTTTCAGTAACTAAGGAAATTGCAATATTTGTTGAGATTTTACCTAAACAATTTATTAGGACGTTTGATTAGGAGCAATCATCAGATTACACGGCCTTTGATTATTTTTCCTAATTTAATTCCTATAATCTGTTTTGGATAAGTTTTTTCTTTTAAAAATATCATGGATTAATATTCTTAATATATAATGTTGTTAATAAAAGAATCATCAAAATTAATTGCCTTAGCGGTTGAAATGTTAACATTTAATACTGATGTCTCAGGTTCAAGCCTTCACAGCTATGTTTTTTCAAATTAATTATGTGTAAGGTGTTGATGTGGCGATGACATCAGCAAATGACATCATCGCTGATGTGGACGCAAAAAATTACACAAGATGTTTTGCCTATTAATTAATACTAGTTTATTGACCCGTGCAAAATTGCACGGGCTGTTATATGATATACATGAGAAATTTCTTTGTTATACTCCAATCTTAAATTGAAAGTATTTTTATTAGCCAAATTAATAGATGTGTAGAAATGCTTCAGAAAAATAAGAAGTTACAATGCTAGACCTGTCAAAGGCTTAACTCACACTATATGGAACTCATCGTGATCCAACCCAATTCGGTTTCATAAGCATGTTTTTATCTTACCCATATCCCATATTAACTAAACCCGTTTGACCCGCAACAATTCGGGTTAAACTTGATCCGAAATGTAGACCCGATTTGACCCTTTACCAGGAAAATTTCACGAAGGTTTAATCCAAAATTGCATCACTATATAATCTAATAAATCAAAAACTTATTATAGTCTTATCAATTTTTATATTCACGATTTGAAAATTATAAGTACAATTAAAATTTTGTTATGTCTGTGATGGCGCAAGATGTATTTTTTTACCCATATTACGACCTAGTTCGATACGATTCCGTATTTTTCTTTTTTACCTCTTTCTGAACAATCTTATATCTTACCTGATCCACGCCATTAGGCATGTCGATCAAATGCATATCCAACCCGATAATTCGACCCGATTAGACATTCTTTTATAGGGACCCGAACCCGTTTAGACATCCTTTTGTAGGAACATTTTGGGCGTCTAACTATCTGGAGTTGTGGAGCGCATTTGTTATCCTAAAAAAATTGACTATTTTTAAAAAAAAAAATTATTTACATGTGAAAATTACTCTGAATGTAACGTCAAGTAGACACTTAATTGGTCGTTTTTTTTTTTCACTAATTTGACAATCATAATAACCTGGTTAGTTTTGTAAAGAAAAAGAGGCAAACCCGTAATTTAATGGGTTTGTGATGGATTTAAATAACAAAAGTTAGACACTAAGGCCATGTTTGAAAGGACTAATCTGATCTAATCTGATTTGACTCTGAACTGATCTAATCTGATCTGAATGTGTTGAAATTTTGATTAAGTTTCAACGAATTATTGTCAATTATGGACCAAATATATTGATAGAAATTTGAACATTTTTAATCTGATCTGATCTGATTTGAATGACTCTGATCTGAACTAAATGATTCTGAACTGATTTGAATACTACTTTTATTAAGTCCTATCAAACAGGGCTAAAGTACTTATTTAAATGTGGAACAATTATCAATAAGATTATTTCAATATTAAATAATGGTGAATGCGACACAGTGTGATCCAACTTATTCATATCAAATCAGATCAGAAATATTCAAAGAAAATCAATGAATTTAGTTTAATTTTAGTTATTAATTCGTATAAATGCAGTTAAAATATCAATAAATTCAGTTTAGATCGTATCAAGTTCATTCGAATAAAAAACTGCAGTCCAATCGCACATGGCCTAATATTGACACAATGATTTGAATTTCACCCGTATAATAATTGCAATGTAGCCCATGTAACTATATTTCTTTACCCGTGAAAACTTATACGAAATGTTATATTATTCACAATTTCCGTATTCTATAAAATATTGTCTGTAACCGTATTTTTGGACGGGTCATTAACCAGCTATTCCTCCATTCACACCTGTTCAAATCGTGGATCAAACTTCATAGCTGTTTCAGTAAGCCGCTAATAGTGTCACGCACAGAAGTACACGATGTTTAGTTGATTCAATTAGTCGTAGATCTCAATCTCGCTATGACGCTCTGGTATTGGAACATCCGAAAGATCCTTGCATTCAAATCGAATAACACTATGAACAAAAACAGATGACAATCATTACTCAAGTATTTAGAACATCTACTATTAGCCTAAAAACTACGGAGTACAATCAGTAAAAAGACTCCAATTGTAAGCGAAAATGTAACATGATTTTAAATATTGATAAATAAATTATTCAATAATAAATTAAGACTTTGTGTGACCGGGAAATTGGCGTGGCACCATTCGATGTTCAGAGTGATGCGATAAACCATCAACTGTGACTGGCCTCCCCTGAAATGGTGATTGAACATGTTTATTGTCCATCAGTCTATGTGATCTCTTTATTATACAACAAAGAAATGCAGAAAAACTCAACAAAAACACTCACCTCATTTTCGTAAAAGGTTCGCTACTTCGCTTACCTAAGATGGAAGAAACTGGTAAATTTTCGACTCATGATTGCCAATATGAGACTAACTACAACAGTTGTGTCCTAACTCCAGAAACAAAAAAAGCCCAACAATTCCCCTGAAAGTGTAGAAACAAACATATGTAAATTTAGCACTAAAGCATAAACAAATTGAAAAATTAATAATAGCAACAGGGGAATGAGAATTTCTTGATCGTAATGAAGCCAAACAGAAACAACAATGAGTTCCTAAAATCAGCTAAACAACCTATAAAAAGATGAATTGTTAACCATAGAAACCAAAATAAAAATCCCTTAAAAAAACCAAATTAAAAGAAACGACCGTTGATGTTGATCGTTGATCGTGCTGCATTTTCGGCCTGATGAATAGATTTCAGTATATGAAAATCAATGTACACTTTCGCTGCTAATTCAATCTCTCCCGCTATCCGACTCCTCTGCACCAAAGCAATTATCACCTTGTAATAAAAGAAAATTGAAGATAAGGAAGATTCGTATCAGATTAAGAGCAATTGCAAAGAATGACATAATGTTAGCCTATTCAAAATGATACATGCACAATTTATGCAAATTGATAATCAATGCTGAAAACTAAATTAAGAGTGTATGGCTCCGGCGATTACATGCATGATCTGATAAAAAAAAGTCGAACGTAAATACAAAATTTGGTTACCTGCTGACTATGTACCCACTGAAGTTGTAGTCTGATCTTTGATAACCAAAGCCAAAACCCATGAATTTGATACATTTTTCTACGATTTACGGAACATTATTTCAATCAATGATACATAGAAGTACAATTATTTCAAGAAATAGTTCAAGATGTACGAAAGTTAATAGATAATCAATTATTGAAAATATATATAGCATGCTTACCATGACCATGAATTCATCAATTAAAACTGAAAGTCGCATCGTCCTCCAAAATTTATGCAACAAAAAAGCCTGCAAATCAGGAATTAAAAAAATTAGAAGAATGCTTACTGAAATTTATGACGCATTGAACTCATCAAGGGAGAAGAAATGAATCTTAAAAAAAAAACGAAATACGATGGAGAAATTATGCAGTATTAATCATCTCCATTTATAATACTCCGTATGATGCGTCGTTTACATCTCATGATACTTTTTTGGGAATGTTTTACCAATTCACAACAATAATCTCGGATGATACTTGTTCTAAAGATTGCATTCCCTCTAGCATATATCCACGGTTTATATGGTTAATCTTATAGGAAAATTTAGATTCTCTAAGATTATATTTGTAAGTTTAATTGAATTTATTTACGGGTAATACCTTTTGTTACATATTTTTTTGACAATTTATTATTCTTTGAAAATAATTTATTATTTTGAATGAGTTAATTCTGGAGAATGACATATATTCCCGACTATATTTTGTGATTAAATTTTACTTTTCGCAATTGTGTAATATTCATAGTTGATATTTAGTCGATTTAACCAGTGTATGAAAGTTTATTATATTCCACGTGAGTACGGATATTTCCAAAATGTTAAGATTGTATAATATTCATATTTGGTAATTAGTCGATTTAGCCAGTATATGAAAGGTTATTATATTCCATTTGCCGCTTATAACGGACCTACTGTATATTCTATATTACTAACACATGCTTTTGCGTGTGAATACATATATTATTTTACTTTTTCTTTTTATAACTTGATTTAATTTGTGTATAATTATGTCAGAACATTTTAAATATGGAATATGTTAATTCCTGTGGAGATTGACCTGCCTAAAATACTACTTGTTGACGTCAGCAATGACGTGTCGGTGATGTCACATCCTATGTGGACGGCCTAATATGCTTCTAAATCTACCGCTATTGTATTTATATATGATAATATTTATGTTTATTTTTTTATTTATTTTTCTTGCACAGATGAGCCGCTTATAGAATTGGCAAAAGCTAACACGACACGACAACACGACACGAACCGTACACGAAAATAGCGGGTTAGTGTCGAGAGTTTTCAACCCGTTTAGTTAAATGGGTCAACACGTCTAACACGATTACCTAAATAGGTTGGGTTAGTGTTTAAAAATTTGACACGAATTTTACCCGTTTATTTGTATTTGATATGCTAGTCTTGTCAATTCGTATAACAACCTTACTTTTTAAGCTGTATAGAGCCAAATTCAAAACTTAAGTAATCTAATTGAGAAAATTACTCTTTTTTAAACTAGTCTTTGTTATAAATGATGAGTTACATAGACACAATAGCCTCAATTCTACAATTTTTCTTTAATAGAATGTATTTATTGTGAACTTGTCTTTTAGGCTGGTTAGGCGGGTTGTTAACGTGTTACACGTTTAATAAATGGGTCGGGTTAGTGTCAAGGGTTATCGACACGTTTAATAATCGAGTCGGGTTAGTGTCAAGGGTTTTACAACACGTTTATCTTTGACACGAACACGAACACGACACGGACACGACCTTTTGCTAGCTCTAGCCGCTTATATGTATTGACTAGTTTTTGAGAGGTGTAATTCGTCGCCCTTATTTTACTAACTAGTTTGCGTGCCCCTATCGCGCCCGAGCTCCCTATCTATACTTATCTATTAATTGTCTACCATTTGCGTACACGTGGCAGGCTCCTAAGAAAAACGCTTATGTGTACAACAAAAAAAGCCAAGTCATGGGTGAGTTGTCGTCCCACAGTTTGTCGTCATATATATCCTCCACATCTTCCTTTGGGCTGTTAAAAAGAGGTGGAAACGGCTCGGCTCATACAGTCAAAAGAAAGTAAACTCTTCGTCCTCCCTTCCGTTTCTCTTCCTCTTCCACCTCTCCAAATTCAATAAACTGATAAACTGCAGAATATGAATGGATAGTCATTAAAGTGCCTTCAATTCATTCCAGCCATGTCTCTTCACAAACGTTTTAATACGTTGTTCATCTTTGCCTTCCCTTTCATAACTCTCCCTTTCGCCTTCTTGCGAAATCAATCAATTCTTGCTTCGCTTGTCAATATTTTTGCCCTGATTCCCTAATGTTATCGTTTTCACTTTTCCCTGATTTGTCTGATTTTTTTTATTTCTTCGATTATTTTTGCCATCTAATTTGATTGTATTCATATTCTATCTATTTTGCAGATTGTTGGTGAAAAATATTTGGGTCCTGAATGGTCTAACTTAAGAATCTGGGTATGTTATCAGTGATTTCGGGTATGTTCATTTATGGGTTGCTGTGTAATGCTTCGAATCTGAGATTGTTTATATCTCCGTATTCTCTCAGAAATTATTGGTTCCTTCAGTGTATTCTATGTCGATCTGTTTTTTGTTGGATGTGATTTTTTGTTTTTTTGTTTTTCCATTGGATGTCGATAGCCTATATCTTGAGTTACGTTTGCCGAATAGTTAGATTATTCACTTTCGATGAAAGTTAATGAAAATTAAAGCATGCAAAGTCCAAATCAAAGTCTATAAGGTGTTAATTATTCTTCACTTGGATTTGCTGAACACATGTTGTTAGTAATAAGTTTACACCAGTGTTTTAAAAACCGGACCTGTAACAACCCTAAATTTTTGACTCAAATATAATTGCATTAAATTTAGAATTGTCACGCCGCAATTGACTACCAAGTCAATTGCAAGGCTATTTATTCGATTACAATATTAACTAAAATGAAACAGCGGAAGTCTTAAACAAATGTCGAACTACTATTCGCGAAACTAGTCTTAAATTACATAATCAAACTGAAATATAAATTAAATAGAGTTTATAAAATCCCCAGCATGCAGACGACTCTTCACCAAGCATCCACATCAACAGAACCTGTCAACTACGCCATCGACAATGACGTAGGCCCCAGAAATAAGGTAGGGAACGAACCAGAATAAGAATGTCAGCATACAGGCTGAGTAAGAACAACAAAAGAATAGGAAGACAAAAGATACGCGCCTGAAGGCGCGTAGCTAACAAATAACAAGCTACCGTTACATCATTAACTTTAATCATCACAGCGATATAGAATTCAGAAGTCATATCATATTAACATTCATTAAGGCCGGGTTCCTACCCCACAGCCACCACAATCTCGAACCAATGCGAGCTAGAGCACTCAAAACAACCCCTAATGACTCATAGTGTGCACACCCCTTTCTAGGGGGCCAGTAGGATGTGAAGGCTCTAGGAGGAAGCCAAATAGGAAGCCGGTAGCGAACCGACCACATACTCCCCTCATAAAGAAGGTACAGGATGACCGGTCAACGCCGAGTCATCTACTCTAGGTAGTAATCGTCAAACATAATCATCAATCATAGTCATTAGCATAAGTGTACACTTACAAGAACATTCATTATCATGTTATATTACCAATAATATATTTATAAACACAAGAACCAACATTAACGAATCAAGAAGGAAAAAGAACGAGGCACACTCGGCCAAAAGCCGCCGAGTGGCCGAGAAGGCCGAACCGGCCGAGTGGCCGAACCGGTCGAACAAAGAGGCCGAAGGGCCGGGTGGAAGGAAAGCCGAAAGGCTATTGCTGCATGGTTAATTTCAAGTGATAGATGTGGAAACAAAAGCAACGGTAAGATAATTGTGAACAATGATCATCAAAGTCAAGGTTAGTTCAAGAAAAGATAGTTTAGAGGATTGGTCATTGTGGTTGGGATTGTAACCAACGTTCTTACCTTTCAACGTTAATCCTTAAATCAAACTCTTCAAATCAAGTCAATGAACAACACCTCATCGAATCCACAATCTAGACGTCCAACCAATCACAAACTCAATCGATGATCCCCTAATTCACAAGGTATAACCATAAGGCATAATCCCACAAATTAACTAATATATCATGAATCTAAAAGAAGTCAGTGGCATTCAAACATGGACAACTTCTACCTCTGACATCGTATGATCACCAAAATTGAGTATGACATAAAGGATAATGTCAGAAACATTGTCTCCAAATTTCGTCTACAGATTCCAAGTGGATCTACGGGAATCGATCTCGCACTGAACCATAAACATGAATTAGGGTTTACCCACGAAATCTAATATAACTTTTTATCTACCAATTTTTGATATGTTGTCAATGATAGAGTAAGGAACAACTCCACAAAATCTCGTCCACAAATACCTTAGAAGTCGACGGGAATCCTCAAACTACCGAGGGGCGGAACAGATTCTCGGGTAGATAAACACAGATCCACAAAAACCTCTCCACAAGTATCATACAATAGAATATCGGCATGATCTACATGTTCCTGGATTCATATCGAAAGCACAGTTCTAACGCCACCAACCACGCTCTAATCAGAGATCATATGAGAGAATTACGTGTGTTTGAAGTTGACACAGTGGTGCTGGGAATCTTCTGCGGGTGGAGGCTACGAGAAGATTGTGAGAGGGAGAGAGAGGGCCGACTCTATATAGTATAAGCTAGGGTTTATCTCCTTTGATTTGTGTGAATGGCTTTGAGGGTAGACTCGGGTTCGGGCTTAATTAATCGGTTGAGATGAGTGATCCATAAATCCTATCCAAGTCCAATAACCCAATTATACAACTTCCCAAAATAGAATTACCCAATTAGTAACATAATCTATAATTCACCAAATTCCCCAAAATAACTTTTATTAGTTTTCCTCAAAATGATAAATAAACGTAACACCCTAATTAAATAAAGTCCCAAAAATACGGGGTGTTACAGTCTTCCCTCCTTAAAACAAAGATTCGTCCCGAATCTTTAAACCCATCCTTAAAAAGTCAAGCTCCTCTCTAAAAATATCGATCACAAGGTAACAAAGGTATTCAAAAATGGTAGAACATGAACACAGAAATATGTTCAAGTCGAAATATGAATAAGAGTATGAAAGCGGTAAGAAATGTGTCAAGGCATTGTAGTTGAGGCATGAAGCAATCAACCACAGAAATAGGAATCAGAAATCACATAAATCACATGTATCAAAATATAAATCACATCATGCAAGCAATTAAAACAGAGCGCACGAGGCTCTCATCCCCCTTAAAACAAAGGTTCGTCCAGAACCGAAGTACCTTAAGCAATCAAATGAGGGTACTTCTCACGCATAATCGATTCCACTTCCCAAGTAGCTTCCTCAACATTATTGTTACACCACAAAACTTTCACCATACTCGTCTCAGACCGTCTAGTTTTCCGTATAGTGTCCAAAAAATTTCAGTGGTGCCTCTTCATAGGTCATAGTTTCATCCAACTCGATAGTCTCTGGGTTCAACACATGCAACGGATCACTGATGTAACGTCTAAGTTTAGAAACATGAAAAACATTGTGAACCTTATCAAGATTCGCAGGCAAATCCAACTCATATGCAACTTCTCCAACACGTTTAATCACCTTGTATTGTCCAATGAACTTAGACTCAATTTTTCTTTTTTCCCAAATCTCATAACACCCTTAGTAGGTGACACTCTCAACAACACCATATCACCTTCAGCAACTCTATATGACTGCGAGTTTTGTCAGCATAACTCTTTTGTCTATCCTGTGCAGCCTTGAGTCTCACCTGAATCAATTTCGCTTGTTCTGTCATCTCCTCAATGTAGTCTAAACCCAAGACCACTGTCTCACTTATATCATTCCAACAAATTGGACTCCTGCATTTCATTCCATACAGGGCTTCATAAGGTGCCATCTTTATTGAGGCTTGGTAACTGTTGTTGTAGGAAAACTCAACCAAATCTAGCTTGTCCTCCCATCCTCCTTGATACTGTAAAGCACAAGCTCTCAACATGTCCTCCAACACTTGGTTCGTACGCTCCGTTTGACCATCTGTCGCTGGGTGGAACGCAGTACTCATAAGAAGTTTTGTACCTAAAGCTTCTTGCAATTTCTTCCAAAATCGGGGAACAAAACGCGCATCAAGATCAGACACAATTTCCTTTGGAGTACCATGGAGTCTCAACACATTGTGTATGTAGGCATCGGCCAATTGTTTCTTCTTCCATGTGTCCTTCATGGGTACAAAGTGTGCGCATTTCGTCAATCTATCCACTATTACCCAAATCATATTGTTGCCTTTAGGCGTCCTAGGTAATCCAGTAATGAAATCCATGGATATGGAACTCCATTTCCATACCGACACTGGTAAGGGTTGTAATTTACCTTGAGGTCTCTTGTGTTCACTCTTAACCTTTTGGCAAACCAAACACCTAGAAACAAAGTCAGCCACATCCTTTTTCATTCCTGACCACCAAAACACCTTTCTCAAATCTTGGTACATCTTATCTCCACCTGGGTGTACTGAATATTTACTGGCATGAGCTTCTTATTCCTCAATGTCTCATTACCAGGTATACAAATCCTTTCCTGAAATCGAATCAATCCATCTACACCTCTTTTGAACAATTCAGGCTCATTTGCCATCTTGTCCATTATCACCTTGTCGGTTTCTTGTAATCCTTTGATCTCACCAAATAAATCGTTCTCAATCGCGGTTGTTCCTGGGTTTAATCCTGGTTCTGTCAACTGAACTCCAAAATTGACAAATTCATTCCTTAGTTTCTCTCTTTGAACAACCATTTGTGCTGTATGCAAGGACTTCCTGCTTAGTGCGTCAGCTACAACATTGGCTTTTCCTTCATGATACTATATCTCCATGTCGTAATCCTTGATCAACTCCAACCATCTCCTCTGTCGCATATTCAGCTCCTTCTGAGTAAATATGTACTTCAAACTCTTATGATCAGAAAAGATCTTAAAGGTCACTCCAAACAAGTAGTGTCTCCACAACTTCAATGCAAAAAATCACAGCTGCTAGCTCCAAATCATGGGTCGGATAGTTTTCCTCATAACTCTTGAGTTGCCTAGACGCATACGCGATTACTCTCCTATTCTGCATAAGGACACAACCCAAACCATTCTTTGAAGCGTCAGTGTACACCTCATACGGTATGTTCTCATCAGGTAATGCTAATACTGGAGCCATGGTTAACCGTTCCTTTAGAGTCTGAAAAGCTTTCTCACAATTCTCATCCCATTTATACTTTGTGGTTTTCTTCATCAAAGTTGTCATTGGTTTAGCAATCTTTGAGAAATCCTTCACAAATGTCCTGTAATAACCCGCAAGTCCCAAAAAGCTCCTAATCTCAGACACATTCTTAGGGGCCGGCCAGTCCTTGACCGCCTTGATCTTAGCTGGATCCACTGCAACTCCATCCTTAGATATCACATGTCCCAAAAATGCTACCTTGTCCAGCCAAAATTCACACTTTGAAAATTTACCGTAGAGTTGTTTTTCTCTTAAATCTCCAAAACCGTCCTCAAATGTTCCTTATGTTCCTCCTTGTCCTTGGAGTAAATCAGATTATCATCAATATACACGACCACAAATTTATCCAAATAGGGTCGGAAAGTACGATTCATGAGGTCCATGAATACTGCTGGTGCATTGGTTAACCCAAAAGGGCATTATTGTGAACTCATAGTGCCCATATCTAGTCGAAAATGCAGTTTTTGGCACATCCTCGTCAGCCACTTTCAATTGGTAGTACCCAAACCTCAAATCAATCTTTGAAAACACACTTGCACCCTTTAGTTGATCAAATAAATTGTCAATTCTGGGTAAGGGGTATCTGTTCTTGATATCACATTATTCAGTTCCCTGTAATCGATACACAGCCTCATCGATCCATCCTTCTTTCTCACAAACAAGACAGGTGCTCCCCAGGGTGAAACACTTGGTCGTACATAACCTTTTTCCACCAACTCGTCAAGTTGTTTATTCAGTTCCTGCATTTCTACTGGCGCCATTCGGTAAGGCGACTTAGCAATAGGGCTTGTCCCTGTACCAACTCAATCTTAAACTCCACCTCTCTCTTCGGAGGCATCCCTGGAATCTCCCCAGGAAAGACATCCGGATTCTCGCTTACTACCTCAACATCTCCTAGCTCTGGGTATTCCACGCTGGTATCTCGTACATGACATAAGAATGTGGGTTCACCCTTTGATATCTGTTTCTTCAAATTCATGGCGGACACCAGTTTAATCCTTGGTCGCTTAGGGAGTACGTGATAGGTAACATGAGCATTCTTCTGTTCTCGAAGAGAAATTTTCCCTATCCAACAGTCTAATCTTGCCTTGTATCGACCCATCCAATCCATTCCCAAAATTACATCAAAATTTGTTAGGGGAAAAACTATCAAGTCCGATTTAAACTCATGACCACAAATCACTACAGGCACATCTTTAAACTGACTCTTGCATATAACATTAGTTCCGTTAGGCATTGAAAACTCAAAATCCACCGCTGAACTGTCACTAAGTCCACATTTATCCACAACCTTATCTGCAATAAATGAATGTGACTCACCACTAGCAAACAAAATTGTCCAATCCCTATAATGCTCAACCATAGTTCCATCAGCCAGTTTCTCCTGTACTGGTTTGAAGAATGCATTCTGGATCTTCATCCACCAGCGTCAAGCTACTTCCTTAAATTAAAACACAGCAACCTTAACCTTACAGTTGTCGGGACAGCCAACTATTAAGAAGATCCTCTCCATATCTTCCAACCAATCCAATAGTACACTGGGTTCTCCTTTTCCAGTGAAGTTGTTAGGCCTTTCTTCTGTACGACATCTGACATTTTTTTTTTGCCAGCAACATCTCATCATCGTTTCCCCCATTATTATTATTCACATGACCATTCCCCTCTATTATTGGCCATCTGAGTCATAGCTTGACCCAATACTTCCTGATGTTTGTGCCAACTGAGTTAGGATAGCTGTCAAATCAGGAGCGTTGTTTCGCACTATTGTCAAAAAATGCATCAACAGTCGAACCAATTGTAACCACTTCAATCAATTTTCTTACTCACTCATACATTTATAATCATAAATCAAGATATATCAATCAACAAACAAAAGCATAATCGCAAAATCAGTAAATCATGTAAAGAATTCATTCCAGAATTATATATACTTCATAATCAACATCCAGCTACTCGTCTCGCGCGAGTTTAACGTTTCAGAACTTTTCGATTTTTGTTTTTTTTTTTTTTCAGAACACGACCCGTGTTCACTGTAGCACGAGTCGTGCCTATATCTGAAGCAAACATCCGAATTTACTTCAATCACAACATCAACCACATGTAATCTCCTTACCTTTTAAAAACGGCTTAATCCAGCTATTGTTCCTTCGTGAACAGTACCGGCCAAAACGCAGGGGTTCCTTCACGAAACACACAATTTTTTTGCTAAACGACGCCCTCCTTCACTCAAAACGCAGAAAATAATACTGTTCATTTTCAACAGTAATCGATCCAACGGCTGCGACGTGGCCGCGCTCATCTCACCGTCCCTTGCTTATCCATAAATGCTCCTCTCTCTCCTGCTCTCCTCCTCTTATCCATATCACTCATACTCTCCTTCTCTCTCCTCACGGTCCAGATGTAACACCCCCATATTTCCTTTCCTTTTTAAAAACATTTTTATAATGAATCTAAACACAAATAAGGAAATTCAGAGGTGTCACTCCGCACTCGAGTCAAAGACCCGAATGCTAGGAGATTTCAGAAGCCAAACTGTAAATGTCTAATGATCTAAAATAGTCTATTACAATCCAATACTTCAAATTACAATAGTCCAAAATATGAAATGTAAATATGAAATAGTGTAAGTTCAATAGATTGTCTAATAAACGAAAGTCTAAATTTTATTAAGTCCAGCTAATGCCTAATGAGTCGTCGTTCCCGCATGCATCAATCACTCCAAACCTGTGGTGGATTTAAAGCACAAAAACCACAGTTGAAAAAGTCAGAAAATTGAGTAAGCTAACACCACAACGCGTAGAAAACCAAAACCCTTACCTGGATTTTGAAAACGTTTTAGTTTTATTTTCGAAAACACACTTAGCACATAATCATATAATCATCCAATAATAATTCCAAACCAACAGTCAAAAGTCATAGTCCCCAACCCACCATTCAATTCATCACTTAACAATTGCATAAGAAACATTCCACACTCCATATCCAACAAATCAAATAATAACAATAAGTAAGAAAATCAGAAGTCATGTTCCATAATCCACAATCCATAATCCATAATCCATAATCCATAATCCATAATCCATATTATTTAGAAATGAATTGAATCTTTTGCCAATTCATCCTATCAACCATAATCCATAATCCATAATCCATAATCCAAGACTACTAGACCTTAAGTGTGCACACCCCCTACTGGGTATTTTTAACCCAAATAGAGTAGACTAGAGTCTAACCCTCTTAAAAACCGATGTGGTGGGGTAATAATTAGGAGTCGATGCGACTCAAACTTATAAATATGAGTTCTTTTGACTCAAGCAAATAAATAGGAGCTCTTTTGGCTCAAACGAATAAATAAGAGTTCTTTTGACTCGAACAAATAATTGGGAGTTCTTTTGCTCCGTCTAAGTAACCAGTATCTTATTGAGAGAGAGTTGATGATCACAAATCATATAAAACGATACCAAACTAACATCACAATATAAATGGCTATGCGCCCGCAAACCAAACCAAATCAACCAATTCAATATACATTCAACCTTACCTTTGAAAATCACATTTATATCACAAGCCAAACCATATACCAATATCAATATAATAAAGCTAACCAATCATGATTTTGAAATTGTATAAATTGAATCGTTCTCCACCTATCATGATACTACGTTCTCATCCAATCACACCATTCACATCTAGCACATAAATTTGAAAGGTTTCTACAAGTTAAAGAAAGGTTGAGCATGCTAGCTTACCTTTTCAAGCACACGGAAAAACTCAATAGCACAACAATCACTAGTACTCCTCGTCTACGAACTCAGGCTCTACAATTATACAAACGACATTCCCAAGTTAACACTCGATCAATCTTTTATAACTAACCAACCAACTATATACTTATATGTTAGTATGATCCTATATGCAATGTATGAACATGACAATACCAAATTCAACCCAACAAATACCAATTATCCAATAATTATAATCCTATTCCATTAATTATCCAATATAACTCAAATAACATCCAAATTATTATAAAAATTTCCAAAGGTATATAATTAGTGTTAAAACAGATTATAGCTCATAAAAATCAACCCCTAATTATTATAATTTAGTTAGGAATTATTATACCATTTATATTATGTTTTAATTATCAAAAATAATATTTTAATACCTAAAATCACATAAATCCGAAAATAATGAAATAAAATTAGAAAATCATGAAAATAAATTTATAAACAACCAGATTTCATAAAACCTAATTAGTGATACAATTGTTCTAATTAAAACAAATTAAACTAAATTTCATCATTTAGACTAACAACAATTTATACAAAAGATGAACAATACTAGCTTTAATTCCCCAATTAAAATTAACAACCTAGTTAACAGATTATAATCGTCCTCATAGACATCGTTGTAAAAAAAGTCATGAGTCAAGGAAAGACTTCTTCCCCAAGCTAAACCTCCATTGTTTGGAGTTAGACTATGGTTGGCTGCCAGGCACAACGAGGACGTTGCGATCTTAAGAGGAGGTGAGTGTAATACCCCAGATTTCGAGGAAGTTACTAAGAGATTAAGGGCTCATATGATGTGTGCTTAAAAGGATTGATAGTGCTACTCATACCAACAAAGTCGACTTTCCTTTTAGGAAGCCCACCTGATAAGAACACCACAGTTAAGCGTGCTTGACTGAGAGCAATTTCAGGATGGGTGACCTCCTGGGAAGTTCACAGGGTGCGCATGAGTGAGGTCAAAATGCGCCGAAAAGACCCGTGTTGGTCTGTGAGGTCAGCTCATAGCCTGGCAAGCTGCCATAGGTGACTACTTCCGGCTCAATCGATGAGTCGGGGTGTTACACCTGATCTGCGAAGTGAAAGGTAATGGATTTCCCTTATCTTTTTTTTGTTGTTGTTGTTGTTGTTGTTTGATCTTGAATTTTATCTTTGAATCCCAATGCGACCAATTAATTCTGTATTTTAAACCGTAATTCTAACGCTATTTTGATTTATGATATTGTTGATTTCTGGGTTTTCTGGTATCTATTTTGTTGAATTTGTTAACCTAATCCCAAATTTGTTATTTTTTTTTTATTTTATGTTGAGATGAAGTCAGAATCAGAGGAAAAAAAAGGTGAAGAAATCATCCAATTCATTCAACAATGGCGGAAGTTCCACCGGACCAAACCATCTACATCAATGTCCTCAACGAAGAAAACAACTTGATGGTAACGCTAGATTGTGAATTTTAACACAACCCTTGTTTTTTTTTTTTTAATCACACCTCCCCATTTCATGATTTTTGATAAAGTTTTAATGTTGGTCTGTTTTGCCCCTTGATTTTGCAGAGCTGAAGACGTCTTTACATGCTGCTTTCTCGCAATTTGGGAAGATATTGAGGGTTTGGCCGTTTAAGACGTTGGAACATAAAGGGCAAAGCTTGGGTTGTTTTTGAGGATGTTTCTTCTGCTACTAATGCTCTGCGTAAGATGTAAGATTTCCCTTTCTATGACAAAAGTATGGTAATTTCTTTGTTTCTCTAATCATCATGGTCTTTTGTACTGATTGTTTGTTGTTTTGCTTCGATTCCACTTTTTAACTGTGATTGTTGTTAGTGTAATTTCTCTAATCGATTGTTGATGTGTATTTTTTTTTTCAATCCGGGTTTGTATTTTCTTTGGTTTAATTTGGTTATGTTGGGTTGATGGTATAAGGTTAACGTGATCTGGGTTTTTACTTGTGTTTAATGGGTTGCTGGAAATGGAGCTAAAATGTGTTGTTTGGATTAATTAAGAGTTTTATGTGCTGTTGTTACATATTTAAGGTTTTTATTTGGTGCACTTGAGGATGTGGGTAGTGTGGATTAGGATACAAAGTTGATGTAGATTTGGATCCTGTTGGATTTTGCGGATGAAATGGACTTGATTTAAGGGGTTGCTGATGAGTTTGAGGTCTGAACTAAAGGAAAGAACTTTGGGCGACCATGTCTTTTTCATCTCAGCCATCAGGCTTCACCCGCTTCGTCCTAATACCTTTTCTTTATACAGATTTTGTAATATCAAACCCCCCCCCCCCTTTCAGTGTTTCAGGGTTTAGTGATCTGCCCATTTTGTACGTATCAATTTGATGGTTTTTATATTGCTTTTACAGTCAAAATGATGTAATATACCTCTAACTTGCGTTAGGGTATCTTGGACAACATTTCTATGCGTTTTTGGCTATTTTGGCAATCTTTTGGAAGCGGACATTCATTTGGAAGAGATTTGGAGCTGATTTGCAGAAGATCAACTTTGGAGCTTCATATCTTTCAAACAGTTTGGAATTTTGCAGTGAAACCACTTGGAGATGATTCTTCATGTTCTTAACTTTCCGGGAAGTGGTTACACGCCTTCAACGGACAAGTAACGAAGAATCTGCAGCCTTTTGAAAAAATGAGGCAGGAACATTTCGCGGCCCGCGCTGAAGGCTTGGCGGACCGCGATGGAGGACGTCAGAGTCGGATCCAGAGATTTCTGGCGGTCCGCGGTGAAGTCTAAGGCGGACCGCGGCACGGCATGGCGGCCCGCGGTGACATCCTTGGCGGGCCGCGAGATTTATTTTCCTATTTTCCGTATTTTTCTTTTACGTTTTTCCTAAACTCTATAAATAAGAAACCCCGACCCTAGGTATTATGAATTCAGACTTTTGAGAAGAAAACAAGGGTTTCTATGGATTGTATGAGGAGCTAATTTCTTTATTTTCTTGATCGATTAATCGAAGCATCGCATTGACAATATCGTGAGTTTGATCTACTCCTTTTATTGCTTTCAATTATAGTCTTATCTTTTATTCTTATTCTACACAATTATCTTTTGTGATTGCTAGGTGCGCAACTAGTCTATTGCTTAGGTTGATTGTTTGCTAGTTTAGATTAGTCAAAGGAATCCATTGTTTGATTGATCTTTACATTGTAGCGAACCGAATTCATTGATTTGTATGTAATCATCGTTAGTGAATTAGGGCAAAGATTTGACTTACATGTTAAATACGAAACGTGCGTTAGTATTACATGTCTCTATCGATATCTCTCTAAATCTTATTGCTATTATCGAATTGAATCTAATCGTGCGCTTAGATTATTTGATAGTTAGGGTTATTAGGTAGTGCCGATCACGCCTCTTAGCTATAATTAAGGAGAGATTAGGAAATTCCGTTTCCACGCTAGAGTAATTGAGATTGATAGAGGAATAGTGACAACTAGGGCCGATTAGTTTGTGCGTTGTGGACATTAATTGATCAAGATCCGTTTTATTCCTGAATTACATTCATAAATCGCAATTGTTACTTTTAGATAGTCTGATAAACAACAACTTTCAAATCCCCCATCAATTGTTACTTAAGCACTTTAATTCATTGCATTTTACAACCCATTTCCCTGTGGATATGATCCCTACTTCCCTACTATTGTTGTTAGGATTTAGGTTTATTTTTGGTAGATAATCGCGGCTTTAGTCTCACCATTTAGTATTGTTTCTGCTTTTGGTGTGCTGTATACGGCTTTTTCTGTTCCGTTTAAGCTGGCACTAATCTTCTTGGATATTGGCTTGATCCGCACTCTAAATTCATCCACGTCCCCCTGTTGATCCTCGCCGTCGGTGCGCATGCTTTACCTTCCTCGACACACTTCTTTAGCTTTAAAATGGTTCAGTTCGAATCCCTGGAAAAGGTGGTGTGGGCCTATTCCTCTGTTTTTCATCAAAAATTTTGTGTATTTGATCTTTTTGTTGAAGTTGTGTTAAATTTAGTTCAATCTATCTGTTTTACCAGTGGTTTAAATATGTCTATTTATGGTTTGTACCAATGTCTGATTTACTGTATGTTTATGCGTTTAGGATTTGAGCAGAAAAGTGGTGAGTAGAGGACTAGGAGCCGTAACGTTAAAACCAAGAAGCCGAGAAGGCGCTGTGATTCGGTTTCATGTTCAGGCCATGATTCAGTGTCTAATGATTTGGCGTCGAGTTATCCCGTTAATAGGTGTATGTACCAATCATTGATAAAGTTTTGATCTTCGCTTCAATTTATATTGAATTTGCGTTCTATTTGGTGGGGGTTTGTGTTAATTTTGAAAATTTGATTGTTTTGTATGCTCTGTGGACTGGAATCTGTTCATAAATTGGTGTATTGACTATTGATAGGTCTATACAGAATATGGGTGTTAGATTCTCCAAATTTTTCGTCTTCTATTGAGTTCATGTGGTGAATTGGCTAAATTCATGTACGTTTTATGTCGGACCAATTGGCACACTGGGTTCTTTTAATATGTATACAAAAGTTGTTAAATTTATTTAATTGACTTTTCTTTTGGTTTTGAAGATCAAAGTGATAATTTCAGTATTTCCGTCTCTTTTTTTTTTTAAAGAACATTTTGAAATTGAGATTAATTTGTTGGATATTTGGAGGTCGAAATATCCGAGCCTTTTGTTACCTTAGTTTCGAATTTTTGGGGCCTTTGGTTCCCTTTATTATGCCTTTTTCTGGTTATCTATTGGTAGTCTTGACCTTAATGAGTATCGATAACCTTAAATCTCAAGCTTGAATACTTGATGAATAAAAAAATTCAACTACTCATATAAGTTTACGGTTTACCTATTCTAAAGACGACCAATAATATTTTTTCTCATATCTGGGCTCATTTTGGATTCTATGATCACTTGAAATCTCTAGAGTTCCAGAAAGGTCTAAATTCGTTTCATATTGACAGTGGTAGAGCTGGAGAAACTGAGGGCGGCAATGGTGGCGAAGAGTGATGGAGGCCAAATATTGCGTTACTCTTGCGGTGTTGTTTTACATTCCCCTTACCTCCTGTCTGGTCATAACGAGTAAGTTTCTTTCTCTGTCCCCTATCTATCTAACTGGCAGGTTGGAGTATGACATCAGGTCATAGTGTCATTTTCTAATTCATTTTAATCCGTACTTGAATTTTGTTTCATCTGGTTATTGTTCGGGACTTCATTTCCGTCATATCGGGCTTAAAGAATCTCGAGCAACAATAGTCAAGTTAATGAATTCATTTGCCTGAAACTTTTTCCTGTCTTCTAATGTTAATCTGGTTCGGTTCAGGTTCATGTGGTTGCGGGTGCAAAGGAGGTGGGTGCACTGCCCCTACGGAGGAGTAATAGAAGTCGAGGTAAAATGATGTGATGCTGGTTTATTAACTGTGGTCTTTTAATAAAACTTAAGAATAGAGTCGTAGAGGCAAGGGAAGTAGGGGAGAAGGTCGGGAATAGAGTCGATATGTTGTGTCCTAGCTGCCTTGAGTGGAGCAAGGCCGGGTTGTAGTGCGAGCTGCCAGATAATTGATGCCCATGCTGCTACCTTAACAAGTGTACCATCCTTTGCACTATCCTAGGTGGCTTTAGTTGGTGTTTGTTCAGGGGTTAATTGTTTAAAACATAAGGTAGGGGGGCTGTCACACTGTCACAGTATCGTTTATTGCAGCTATTGCCACATTCTTCAGTTTCAGTGTATTTGATTTACCTTATCTTACATCCCTGTAGTTGGAGTTATAATTACAACTTGGTATCTTAAGGTCTATCGACTTTCACCATTGTAATTAATATCCTGAGAAAATCCTCTCCTTTTCTTTTTATTCTAAAATGGGTTTTGTATTTTCGTTCAGTTTGATGATTAAATTGAGCTATTGCAGGAGCAAGAATAATTGGCAATTGCTTGTGCTGTGTTCGAGCGTGTCAATTGGGGCTTTTGCTCAATCTGATCGTCAAGATATTTTTTTTGGAAAGATTTAGCTGTAGTTTTATTCATCCACAATGGGGAGAAAAACTAGTACATGAGTCTTTCCAAGGATGGCAAGGAGCCACCCTAGAGAACCCCTATTAGAAACCATTAGTTTGGGAGCACATTACTAAAATTAGTAATTGCCCGGACACTTACATGAAACTTGACAGATAAAGCAATACATTCATTTTCCCTAGTTACATTTCTGAACACTCTGGCATTTCTCTCCTTCCATAACTCATAGATGGTTTGGGATAGGGCACATCTAAGTAAGCGTTGTCTGCCTTGCTTGCCTCTAACCTTGTGCTTGAACCAATTAAGTTCATGTTGCAAGCTCCATTTTCTCTTGCTGTACCCTGACCAGGCTAAGACTGAGTTCCAGACTTCAGTTGATGCAGGACAGCTGAAGAACAGATGGCTAGCTGACTCATTCGCCTTTCTGCAAAGAACACACTAGTTTGGGATGTATAACCCTCTTTTCTGTAGGTTATCAATTGTGGGGAGGGCATTGTGAATAGCCAAAGTTGCAATTATTGTGCTCTTGGGGACACAACAGGAATCCCACAGAGTTTTGTACCATTTAACCTGATTCCTCCTCTCCCTGTAGAAGTCATAAACTGCTGAACTTCCTTTGTTTCTGCTTCCCCAGGCTTCCACATTTCTGATGGCAGAGCATTTATCTCCAGAGAGCTCGATAATGTCATCTCTTAGGTATATCAGTGCTCTCCAAGAGTTGGAACAGTCAGTTCCAGCATTAATGTCCCAGAAGTTTTGGTTCTTGATGTAGTAGGCCTTCACCCACCTGCACCAGATGCTGTCTTGATTGTGGTGGATTTTTATGATCCATTTGGTGAAGAGGGTTTTGTTCCAGCTTAGGACTTCCTTGATGCCAAAACCCCCTTCCCTCTTTGGTGTGCACAGCTTGCTCCACTTGATAAAAGTGATCTTGCCATGATTTTCATCAATACCCCAGAAGAATTCTCTACAGAGTTGCTTAATTTTCTTCAAGATGCCTTTTGGAAGTAACAAGACAGATCCCCAAAAAGTTTGCAACCCTAGGATGACAGAATTTATCAATTAGAGCCTCCCAGCATAAGAGATATAGTTATTTGCCCAATTCTGTAATTTGGCCCTGATTTTGTCTAGGAGAGGGCTGTACATTTCAGTGGTGAGCCTTGATGAATGGAGGGCCACACCCAGGTATTTAAAAGGGAAAGATCCAATTTTGTAGCCAGTTTTCTCAGTGATTTCTTTCACTTTATTTGTAGTTACCCCACCAAGATAAATGTTGGTTTTCATGGGGTTTGCAGCCAGTCCAGACTGCCTTTCAAACAAGTTTAGGGTTTTTGCTACAGACAGCACTGATTTTAAGTCACCTCTAGTGAAGATGAGCAAGTCATCAGCAAAAAGCAGGTGATTAATTCTGACCTTATTGCATTTTGGATGCTGTGAGTAGTCTTCAGAGTGTATAAGATTCCTTAGTCTCCTGGACAGACCCTCCATGCAGATTACAAACAAGTATGGTGAGAGTGGATCACCTTGTCTGAGGCCCTTCCTAGCAGCAAAAAAAACCCTCTTGTCTGCCATTAATGTTCATGGAAAAGTGAGCAGAATTCAGACATTCCATTATCCAGCCAATAAATCTGTCCGGAAATCCTAGTTTGATCATAAGGCATTTCAGGTAGTCCCATGAAACAGAATCAAATGCCTTCCTGATATCCACTTTGATTGTTGCTCTTGGTGAAATCCCCTTCCTTTCATACTTCCTTACCAATTCCTGGGACAGTAAAATATTGTCAAAAATGTTCCTACCTTTAATGAATGCTGACTGTTCAGGGCCAATTATTTCATTCAACACATTCTGCAGCCTACAAACCAACATTTTACTGATGATTTTGTATAAAGTGTTACAGCAGGAGATGGGCCTGAAATCAGCAACATTTCTTGGTGTGCTCACTTTAGGGATAAGTGTGATCAGTGTAGTGTTCACTTGTCTCAGCATTTTACCGGATTTGAAAAAATCTAGCACAGCATCACAAAGGTCTTTACCAACAACAGACCATGATTTCTTGTAAAAGGTTGATGTGTAACCATCAGGGCATGGGCTTTTGAGCTCATCAATAGAATGCAGAGCCTTTTGAACATCATCAGCAGTGAATGCTCTAATCAAGTTTTCCCTGCTTGTGCCATTAATTGAACTGCCTTCAAATAAATCCGGATCAAATTTATCAGTAGCTTGGGTAGAACCAAGTAGGGTTGAATAGTAAGATAGGAAGGCTTTTGTAACACCTTCAGGAGTCGAAAATTCTGTTCCTTGAAGGTCATTAATTCTACCAATGAATGCCTGAGCTTTCCTTTCTTTGATCTTGGCATGGAAGTAACTTGTTCCTGCATCTCCCATTTGAATGTCCATGATCTTTGCTTTCTGGTAGTAGAAGCTGAGTTCAGCATTTTCCAACTTCTCCAGTTTTACTTTCATGTCCTTCATATCAGTTAGGCACTGTGTATCCTTAGGGTTTGTTCTGCAATTTCTCCTGAGTTTGATGTAGGTCATGCCTACATGATTTCACCCTTTCTGAGATATTTGAGTAATGAGCTTTATGCAGCATTTTCAGAGCTTGTCTCACTTTGTTTTGCTTGGAGATCAATCTGAACATTTTTGTCCCAGCTTTATCTGTAATCCATGCTTCCTTTACTAGTGAGTCATATCTAGAGTCCTCTGTCCAATGCTTGAGAAATTTGAAAGGTCGAATTCCATGAAAGCTGGACAGTTTTATATCAACATGTATTGGGGAGTGATCAGACAGACCAGGCTGAAGAAAGCTTACAGAGGTTGAAGTCCCAGTATGCAACCAAAGATTATTTACCAGGACTCTATCAAGTTTTGCCCAAACAGCATCCTCATCCATCTGCAGGTTGTTCCAAGTGAATTGACAGCCTGTTCCAGGTAGATCAGTTAAACCTGAGCTGATTACACATTTTCTAAATTCTTCCATTTCCTTCACTTTCAGTGAGCCTTTGCTGACTTTCTCCTTACTTTCCAGTATGTCATTAAAATCACCTAGCAACATCCAAGGGAGGTTTATGTTTGGAGCCTCACCAGTTATAAAGTCCCATAGTTCCAACCTTTCCTCACCTTTATTCAGGCCATAAATGACAGTGATGTTGCAGGAAAAATGTGTTATCAAACATGTAACCAGACAGTGTATGAATTGGGAGCCTGCTTTTAGAATTTGCACCTTAACTTTTCTGTCATCCCATAATAACCAGATTCGGCCATTATAGTGCTTGTTGTAGTTATGATGAGTGGCATACTTCCTAAATTTCCTCTTTAAGAGAGCTACACCTTTGTTTTCTTTCACTCTAGTCTCCAGCAGTCCAAGGAAGTTAATATGATTGCATAGAATGTAGTTCAGGACTTCTTGCTGCTTGTGGGGCTTATTACAGCCCCTTATGTTCCAAGATGATATAATCATAGCAACACTTGACCCCCTCCCGGGTCAGTGCCACTCTCAATACCAACTTGAGCTACTAAATTGACTTTCTCTTCTTTTGAAATGGGTTCCAGGTCAAATTCTTCACCCTGAAGAGCATGGTATCTGTTTTCTGCAGATGCCAGCTTTTTTGCCAGAGACAATCTTGATTTCTTGCTGATGACTGGTGTAAAACCATCCTTATCTGTCTGCTGCTTATGTTTCTGGGCTACTATTGGTGTAGTGTCAGCTTTTGGAGTTTCTGGCACATCCAGAGGCTGATCAGGCTGTTTGGGCTCCTCTGATTCAGGTTTATCAGGCTGTTTTTTGGGAACATAAGCTTTCTTCTTCACTGGCATATCTGCTTTCCTGTTGAGCTTGCATCTTGTGCTGGTGTGGCCCAATTTCTTGCAACAGTCACAAAAATAAGGGACCCATTCATATCTGACCGATTGGGTACTCTCACCATATGGAGTATGGATTGTTACAGAGTTTAGGAGCTGCTTGGAAATGTCAATCTCCACCAAAACTCTGGCAAATGACAGCTTCTCTTTTGTGGTGGTTCTGACATCTGCAAATAGTGGCTTTCCCAAAGAGCTTGCAATCTTGCTTAATGCTTTTGGTGTCCAAAAGTGTGGGTCAAGATCAGGAAACAACACCCATACTGGCACAACTGATGTGTCCTCCATTTCTCTGCTAAATGTAGGTGACCAAGTTTTGAGAATTATAGCACAGTCTCCATAATACCATGGCCCTTCCCTTAAGACATGCTCCATATCAGCCTTGCTCTCAAATTTGAAGAAGAACCATCCCTTTTTGAAGTACCTAATGGATGGGGTTTTAACAAAGTTCCAATGTTTTGCAGCAAATTCATCCAAATTCCTGGCATTCGGTTTTGCCCCAATTACATGTCCTACCAGGGTATTTTCCCAGAATTTGAGTTCCTGTTCAAAATCTTCCATCTCAATCGTAATCCCATCAGCAGGTGAGATAAATTCAAGCTTCATGCCGGATATTTTGAACAGGTTTGCAGCATTCCCAGAGGTTTTAGAGTTCTCAGCATTAGTTACAGTGTTTTGAGTTACATTTTCAGGTTCTTCCTGATTTTCTAATTGAGCACCATTGTTAAAATCAGCAATGAAGGTTTCAGAGTTTGGAAGGTCAGTTACCTTTGAAAACTTGCCAGACTTGCTATGGCTGAGTGTTGCTGCCATTAGGATGTCCGCAAAAGTCGTCGGCCCCGGAATCTCCACCCCAGCAGCCTCCGAATCAGTCGTCACCGTGATAGTTGAGTTTGTGGGTATGTTACCATTTTCAGTGAAATTGGTACCATGTTGTTCAGTGGAGCGCGCGGGTGAGTTCTGTGTATTTTGTTTACGTTTTTGACGTGTATATGCCATGGATACGAGCTTGCAAAGGTTTATTAATGGTGGGTTTTGGTTAGCTTGGAGATGAAGCTATCTCCTTGAATCCAGAGCATATTCATTTGGGCATGATCGTCAAGATATTGTCAGTAAGTCTTCCTTTATATTTAGGCAGAAAAAGTACTTTTTAGTGGCTGCATTTCTTTCCAATTTAACGCTGATTCTTTTCAATTGTAGAATACGTTTTGAGGAAAAGGGAAACATATTGGAGCCTGCGGGGCCCTTGCTCTAGCTGACCGGAAGCTTACTGCAAATATAATGGCATGAACGGTGAGAATGTGGTAGTGATTCAGTTAGAAGGTTGTACTTAGAACTATAATTCTTGGTTTGATTTATTTTCGTTGTGCTTTGCTCCTTTTTTAGATGTTCCGTCAAGAAATTTCAGCAATGATTTTAGATGGCAGAATCTGCTTTCTTCGACTTCTCCTTTCTCTGGGAATCTGATTCCTACATCTCGGATCTGATCTGGTGTGTTTCGACGATCCTTTTGTGTGTAATATAGGTTAATTTAGTTAGTTTCTTTCTTTCTCAATTTCACTTTCCTATGGTTAATTCTGTCAGTTTATCTCTGGGGTTAGCTTTGGTGTTGCATATTAAGCTTGAATTTAATAGAGGGTTGATTGGTTGCATTATTGCCCATGTGTTGATGGGGGATACTAAAAATGTTTTGGGTGGTGCTGTTTATCAAACGTTAAACGATATTGCGAAGTGATTAATTGTGTTTGTTTCTTTTGATATTGATAGCCCTTTATAAGTGGCTTTACATTCATAAAAGAGTGGGAGATGGGTGTGTGGCGTAGGTAAGGGAGACCAGATGAGAGATACAAATAGGAAGTCATGGTAAGACAAGGAGATATATAGGAAGTCATGGTAAGAGATACAAATGAGGAAGGGAGGATACTAAGGCCGAGTTAAGAGATGCGAATGATTAGAAGGTGGGGGAGATAGGAAAGGCAGAGAAAAGCATGGGAGAGTACGGTGAGTAAGTGAGCGAGGCAGGGAAATTGGATTTAACCAAAAAAAAAAAAAGAGAACCAGAAGGGTGAGAAAGAAGGAGATATAGAGGGACGAATGAGGATAAAAAAGAAGGTAATGTCGAGGAAAAAGGGGAAATATGACGAGACACTCATGAGAATAAGAGAGGGAGCCTCTGTAAGGATGTGTTAGAGAAATAAGGATTCCTTAACAAGTGAAAAACATGGGATAATGAGAGATTAAAATGGATGAAGAGAAAAATAACAGATTGTTTAGTAGAAAGGTTGCAACATTGGGTTCATACATGCTATTTGAGGTAATGTCGAGACTGAAGGTGATTAGCAAGAAGAGAAGTTAGGAGGAAGGAGAATAAACTGTGAAGGGGTAAATATATGAGTCATTAACAATGGCATGGAATATGGAGCATGCTCTTTCACCCCGCACCCTGCTGTGATCTCCCGCCTTCTAAACCTGATGTGTAGATATCTTTGCCTACAAAAGTCATTTTCTTTTATTCTGAATTCGCTTTGAACTAGGGGGAAGGGGAGTAGGGGGAAGAAAGTGAAGAATATGAGTGATGATAGAGTAGTGATTATTTGCATCTTGATTCTTGGTGACAACCAACAATGGATCAGTGGCAGTTTACTCCCACCTATACTTTATACCTTCGAGAAGTCATTCTATTGTACTGTGATCCACCCATCTGCTATCCTTTATTTTGGGAAAGAATCTTTACGTTTGTTAATGGTTCAAGAGAGGGCGGTTATGCTGTTAGTTGTCTTACTCTATTTGCATTTTTTGTTTATCTGTTATGAAATTTTATTGCTTTTGGGGGATCATGTAATTTGGCCTAGAAGAATCTTATCAATCATCTCTGAAACTTGTACGGATCTACCGACTTGATGGTGATGCCAGAAGATTCATTTAGACTACCTTATGAGGATGATACTATGATAGTCCAGCTTGATTATGGTGGACAAGACTGCCGTTGAGGCTGGGTTGGTCTTCTAATGGCATATGAAATTTATTGGTTGTTGAGAATTCAGAGAAATAGGGATTAAATAGCTATATAAGACCAACTAAGTTGTGTCATCCATCACTGTTAAGTCAATAGTAACATCAATTTATTTTAGAACATAGAACTCATGAGTGAAAAGTTTGTTTGTTGTGTCATTCATTTCTTTAACATCAAACGTGGCAGCTGTTTTCCGAGAACATAGAACTCATGAGTGCAATGTATCATTTAACCTAAGTTGCCGTCATTCTTCCTTATCCCTTGGGTAGCCTTTGTTTCATGAAATGCGTGTGTCTTATAAAACCTAAGTTGCTATCATTTAACCTAAGTATCTGTCATTCCTTCCCTATCCCCATCCTTTATGAGAATATGCTTCTCATACTTTAGCTTGGGGTTCATCAAACCTAAGTTACCGCCATTCCTTCCCCATTCCTTACTTTAGCCTTTGTTTCTTTTCCTGATTTTTTAAGTTTGGTTTCAGCATAGAATTTGACCCAGATCGATGATGAGCTATTTGCTACTGCTGGAGTTTCGAAATAAAGAAGCAGAGTCTCCAACTTCTCAGTAAGTTGATCCTGATTCATTTCTGACTTCTTCCTTTTGGCTTTCCTTATAATGATCTGAGAAGGGGCAGGAGACTTTATGTAGATGAGCAAGAGATTCGGAAATGTGTACTTGTGTAGCTCCTGTTGGCATTTTTTTTTTCTCCTTACAATCCTGACTTCCCTCTATCTGGTTCCTGCTCTTTTCTTAGCTTTGATTTCTGTGCTTCTCTAACCTCTTTTGTGGCGTACCTTCTTTCACTGACTGGTTGGAATGTATATATTCTGTGCTTCTCTAACCTCTTTTGTGACGTACCTTCTCTCACTAACTGGTGGGAATGTATATATTCTTACTAATTTGATGTTCATAGTTGCCAAAAAAATTAATCAAGTATTTTTTGGGAATAATTGTATTTTACGCTTAGTACTGAAATGAACTCAGGGCGAATTGTTGGGGTAGATGAATGCAATGTAACAACAGTACTATAGGAATAAACACGAAGACGTTGAATGATATGGGCAACAATACTATAGGAATAAACAAGAATCTGTGCTTACCGTATGCATTTGTGCTGATGTGGAAATCGGTGATCATCTTGATGTGGAAGAATGCGTGCTTATCTTATGCGTTTAGAAATGTGTGTTTCTCGGTGATCGTCTTGTTTTACATTTGCTGGTTCTATAAATTTATATGGACTCAATTGTACACTTGATGGGATTTGTTTCTTAAGCATTTGTGTACTGTGGTTTATTTGCTGAATATGAGGTCATCTGAATTTGTGTCATTGATTGCATCAAATTTGACTCCAAAAACAGTGTTCGATCCAAAACCCTTTAGAGGCTTGAAAGTTTGAGATTAGGGTAACATTATGTGGTGTAGGCCTTCATATTGTCCGACTTGAGTGATGTAAGGGGCGAAGTACAACAACATACCGCTGAATATATGAAATATCCAAGATGTGGTACACGATTCGTTTGTCTGCTCTTAACCGTTTCTAACAATGCAAAAGATTGTGTTAGTGTTGAACATGCCTCATCCCGGTCTGTACTTGGCATGTTCCGCTCCTCCTTTTCCGATAACAAAAATTGGGGGGAGGTGGGGGGAGGGGGCGTGTAAACACCAAGCGTTTTTCTGCTGAAGCGGAAGAGTGAATGATACTTCTCCAGGTGCATTCAGTTTGCGTATGTGAATCATGACAGTTAATATAAAGTAATAAGTATACATAGGGTATAATGTGTAAACATGGATGAAAGGTTCTAGGGTGTAAGATATCCCTACGAGCATGCATTAGTGAAGAGGTATTCCCGTTCATACGCTGATTAACCATTATTAGGTGTTATGCCATCCGTAACTTGCAGATGCTTAGCTTGGGTGACTTTTCTTTCTTTTGTTCAACGCATGCTCCATATCTGGCCCCAATTTGTTCAGTTGGTCTTAGATGTACATACTACATGAGCATACATATTGAGCTCGGCCGGATTGTTATGTCGAAGCATGTAGTTGGTTGCGAGTATTCCCACGTGCCACCATTTTTTAATACCATTTCACAAAATTCTGATATGTTTTTCATTTAGTTACTCGATTTTAGTTTTGCATCCTTGCTGAACCTGATGGTAATGATATGATCTTTGTTATCTCTAGCTAATGCTCTTTGTATAATTGTGTTGGATTAAGGCTTATCATTCTCTGTAGCTATTAGATGTGTTGGTCTCAAATGCTTTACTACTCACTTTGTTTTTTTATTTATCATTCTCTGAGGGGGGGAGGGAGGGAGGGGGAGAGAGATGGGGGGAGGGAGGAGGGGGAGAGAGGGAGAGGGACATGGAGGGAGGGAGAGAGAGAGAGAGAGAGAGAGAGAGAGAGAGAGAGAGAGAGAGAGAGAGAGAGAGGGGTCGGGATAGGATATGCGAAAAAAGACAAGGAGTAGCAGGAGGGGGTAAGTGAGGGCAGAAGGTGGTTCGAGATAGGTTAGCAAATAGCAAGGGCAATGGGGAAGTTAGGGAGTGAAGTAGCGGGGAAGTTAGATTATAAAGCATAGATAATGTAGAGAGTGAGGGAAGGCAAAAGTGCTTTAGAAAAGAAAATATAAAAAAACATGGGTAAGGCATAAAAGAATAAGGGGTGAAAGAGATACGGAAAGAGGACAACAAACGAATGGGAAGGGAGGTGAAGGAGGATGTCAAGAGAGATATATAATGGTGGGAAGAAAAGGTGGACATAAAATGGTTTTCGATTCGCCATCGAGTGAGAGGTAGTAAATTAGGACATGTTAGGGGTAGGTGGAGGGAGTCCGGAGAGATACCAGTTCATAGAATAGAGTGATATAGTGTTTGAGGTGTAAGAGAGTGAGTCAGACCTTGTGATGGAGTTTAGAAATGACTATACTTCTGACCCCAACCGCTTGTGAACGTTTTGCATATTTACTTTTTGAAGTTTAGTTAAATGCTATTGGAACGCTAATTACCTTACATGATGGTTTTGTACTTAGGTTACTGGTTTATGTCACCAATTTCCCATTGACACAAGTCAAGTTCAATAATAACGTTTGGCGCACATCCCAAGGATTTGGAAATGTAAAATGTAACTTTTTTTTGGGTGAAACTACCTATTTTTGGTGGCCGAAGAGAGAGCCACCTTCCATGGTAGGGTATAGAGTTGTGGATTGGAGTCGTAAAAGTGACTCTTAAAAACACTTTAGTACTTTTGTTTATAAAGAATGACAAATATTTTGAAAATAAATATGCAACAACTAAGTTATAATGTTAGAAGAATGATTTTAATCATTGACCAAGAACTAGAAAGTGATTTGTGCTTGAGAAACATTGATATGGTGGTGACATGGTGTAATGGTGCATAGGGAGGGTGAGTTGTGAGATTAATGTAGACTTGGTGTGACGGTGATACGGTTCACATAACTCCTATGCTTAGTTCAATGGGCTTTGCATCTATGCACTTAAAATATAATGTGAAGTTCGTTCTAGAGAGATTTGATTTGGTCTGTCTAAGATTTGGAATCATAGATGTTATGTCGTGTTTTTTTTTTACAACTACATGTAGTTGGATTAGTAGTTCTTTTATGAACCTAAAACTATTGAATAATGTATATATGATAATGTATTGGTTACCAAGTAAAATGAAATTTTGCTATCAATTGCAGGGGGGTATCAATTCGAAGAAATTGTGACATGTGATCATTTAGAAGGGGTAGCTGCCAGAATGAATCAACAAGGGATCCTGGATTAATCAACAAGGGATCGACCTTGACCAGTTCGCTTAGTTGTTTTGGACACGGTCTAAATGTATTCAGCTCTTTCGCTTAGTTATTTTGGACACGGTCTAAATGTATTCGGCTCGATGTATGTTGTATACTTACATTGTCTGAGATCTTTTACCCAAATATACGTAATTTTTCGGAATTGGGTTTATATATGGAATTTTCAGAATTTTTGGAAAAAAAAAGAGGCAAAATTGGTTATGCTTCGGCTTTATCACTGATTGTTTCCGATTTGCCGAAATGGTCAATACTTGAATTGATCTCCGACTTCAAGAGGAAGATGATATAGAGCCAATTTGACAACTATACCCGACAAGTTAAACGGGTCATATGTTTGCAACTAGCCAATTGCTTTTTTGTACACTCGAGATTATTTTTTAAATGACACCATGCATTTTTAGCGGGTCATACCCATTTTGTTGTTCAGATTGCAATCGCTTAACATTTATCGTTTAGGTTGTGTTGCCTAATGCCATAAACAAATCTAACGTTGCTCACTCGATATTGTATACTTGTTATGACTTTACGGTAGAGGTTATCAAAACACTCTTCCATGTTCATAGAACTACAATCGATACACGCATGACACTATCATCGCCGGTGAATAACTAGCGCCAATAATGTTGGGGGCCCGCGCGCCAACGACTATCTATGTAAATAATATTATGGCTAAGTTTTGAGTTGTTGAAACACAATGTTTTTGTGCGCTGGCAAAAGTGACTATGATCCACACAAACATATGCATTCGGAGAAAACGTGACACAATGATGGCGATTCAATACGAGAAGCGAAAATGTTGGGGGGCCGCGCGCATCGCGCGCGGCCCAACAACTAGTAGAATTTCAAATAGCACTTAAATCACATTGACTTTTATTAATCATGCATACTTCATAGTAGTATTGGGGTATGGTCCCCTCATATGACTCATGCAACTCATACTTTGTCTATAAGTTTCACATTACACATTGTTTGACGAAAATAAATGCAATAATACTAATATCCTGACAAATAATCTCCCAATACTTTTGGGTTATGACATCAAGCATTCCTCTCGTGGCTTACTACTTCATTCGATCCTTCACCTTCCTCCTGAATGGCTCTCTCATTAGAGGATTGTGGTTCAAACTGGTTATCACTCTCATCCTCTACCTCTCTTCTATTAGGTGCACGGTTATTCCTACGTAAGATAAATGGTCGCACACTCTTTTGAGCGGTACGCCTGAATAAATCTCCTCCTCTAATAGACACGGGTGAGTCGGGTGGGGAAGGTATATAGAAGCGACGCCCAGGCTTGATGTTTTTGCTGGCAAGGTGGGTAGCCAAAGCGTTTCTCCTTCTTTCCTCAACTTTATCCTTATAAATCTTATAGGGGTTTGGGTGAGGGTAGTTAGGGTGAATGGTGGCTTCCACCAAGTACTCAGGTAGCTTCTCTAAATCACCCTCCATATTCCTGTAAAACAAATCCTCATATTTCAATATAGCCTTCAGCTCTTCTACAGTCAAAGTTTCTCCTGAATCAGTCCTCAGATACTTCAAGTCTCCATGGTGGCAAGCGAAATATGTCATTCTCTCAAGGCATTTGTGCACGTGATCCCAACGTGCCTCATTCTTCAGGTTAATCATGACCACAAACATTATCACTTCTTCGTTTAACGCCCGATAGTACGTCTCCCTGGCTACTCAAAGTTTAGCTATCACCCTGTCAACAGAGTTTGTAACTGTCTCTCCCCATCCTATAGGTATGAAAAACAGTCATGGATTCATGACTATTGTGTCTGTCTTTGCTTCAATTGCTGGGTCCCCAATCAGTCCATCGACTCCAAAATTCCAGCTAAATCCAAGTGGATCAGTATACATCTTGTCAAATCATCAAGGTTAGAGATCCCAAAACAATCACTATATCGAATGGTTAGGCACTAATGACACATATCATTTAGCAATCATCATGCGTATGAATGCACCCATCCCATTCCCAGTTTGAAAATTTCTTTAAAACAAGTTTTGAAAGTTTTTGTAGACTCGACTAATCAGAACCTAAGGCTCTGATACCAACTGTAACAACCCTAAATTTTTGACTCAAATATAATTGCATTAAATTTAGAATTGTCACGCCGCAATTGACTACCAAGTCAATTGCAAGGCTATTTATTCGATTACAATATTAACTAAAATGAAACAGCGGAAGTCTTAAACAAATGTCGAACTACTATTCGCGAAACTAGTCTTAAATTACATAATCAAACTGAAATATAAATTAAATAGAGTTTATAAAATCCCCAGCATGCAGACGACTCTTCACCAAGCATCCACATCAACAGAACCTGTCAACTACGCCATCGAGAATGACGTAGGCCCCAGAAATAAGGTAGGGAACGAACCAGAATAAGAACGTCAGCATACAGGCTGAGTAAGAACAACAAAAAAATAGGAAGAGAAAAGATACGCGCCTGAAGGCGCGTAGCTAACAAATAACAAGCTACCGTTACATCATTAATTTTAATCATCACAGCGATATAGAATTCAGAAGTCACATCATATTAACATTCATTAAGGCCGGGTTCCTACCCCACAGCCACCACAATCTCGAACCAATGCGAGCTAGAGCACTCAAAACAACCCCTAATGACTCAGAGTGTGCACACCCCTCTCTAGAGGGCCTGTAGGATGCGAAGGCTCTAGGAGGAAGCCAAATAGGAAGCCGGTAGTGAACCGACCACAGACTCCCCTCATAAAGAAGGTACGGGATGACCGGTCAACGCCGAGTCATCTACTCTAGGTAGTAATCGTCAAACATAATCATCAATCATAGTCATTAGCATAAGTGTACACTTACAAGAACATTCATTATCATGTTATATTACCAATATTATAATTATAAACACAAGAACCAACATTAACGAATCAAGAAGGAAAAAGAACGAGGCACACTCGGCCAAAAACCGCCGAGTGGCCGAGAAGGCCGAACCGGCCGAGTGGCCGAACCGGTCGAACAAAGAGGCCGAAGGGCCGGGTGGAAGGAAAGCCGAAAGGCTATTGCTGCATGGTTAATTTCAAGTGATAGATGTGGAAACAAAAGCAACGGTAAGATAATTGTGAACAATGATCATCAAAGTCAAGGTTAGTTCAAGAAAAGATAGTTTAGAGGATTGGTCATTGTGGTTGGGATTGTAACCAACGTTCTTACCTTTCAACGCTAATCCTTAAATCAAACTCTTCAAATCAAGTCAATGAACAACACCTCCTCAAATCCACAATCTAGACGTCCAACCAATCACAAACTCAATCGATGATCCCCTAATTCACAAGGTATAACCATAAGGCATAATCCCACAAATTAACTAATATATCATGAATCTAAAAGAAGTCAGTGGCTTTCAAACATGGAAAACTTCTACCTCTGACATCGTATGATCACCAAAATTGAGTATGACATAAAGGATAATGTCAAAAACATTGTCTCCAAATTTCGTCTACAGACTCCAAGTGGATCTACGGGAATCGATCTCGCACTGAACCATAAACATGAATTAGGTTTTACCCACGAAATCTAATATACCTTTTTATCTACAGATCTAGGTCTTACCAATTTTTGATATGTTGTCAATGATAGAGTAAGGAACAACTCCACAAAATATCGTCCACAAATACCTTAGGAGTCGACGGGAATCCTCAAACTACCGAGGGGCGGAACAGATTCTCGGGTAGATAGACATAGCTCCACTAAAACATCTCCACAAGTATCATCCTATAGAATATTGTCATGATATACATGTTCCTGGATTCATATCGAAAGCACAGTTCTAACGCCACCAACCACGCTCTAATCAGAGATCGTATGAGAGAATTACGTGTGTTTGAAGTTGACACAGTGGTGCTGGGAATCTTCTGCGGGTGGAGGCTACGAGAAGATTGTGAGAGGGAGAGAGAGGGCCGACTATATATAGTATAAGCTAGGGTTTATCTCCTTTGATTTGTGTGAATGACTTTGAGGGTAGACTCGGGTTCAGGGTTAATTAATCGGTTGAGATGAGTGATCCATAAATCCTATCCAAGTCCAATAACCCAATTATACAACTTCCCAAAATAGAATTACCCAATTAGTAACATAATCTATAATTCACCAAATTCCCCAAAATAACTTTTATTAATTTTCCTCCAAATGATAAATAAACGTAACACCCTAATTAAATAAAGTCCCAAAAATACGGGGTCTTACAGGACCGAACCGGCCGGTTGAACCGGGAACCGGTCAGTGGTCTGGTCCGACTGGCTCCTAAAACCGGGTAAGGTCAAAACCGGTCAAACCCTGGTTGACCGGACCAAAATCCCGGTTTTGGTTCAAGAACCGGGTGAAAACCGGAAGGAACCGGCCGGTTCAACCCGGTTTTGACCGGTTTTAACCTTTAACATGTATTTTCAAATATTTTTGGCAATATTTTAATATTTTAATATTTTTATAATCATGACGTCATCCGGTTTTGTGACCCGGTTAAACCGGTCGAACCCCTTGACCCATCGAACCCCCGAGGCCACCGGTTTGATGCCCGGTTCGGTTTTTAAAACATTGGTTTACACATGTTTGCGACTCAATTTCATTGGTTTTTGCTTCATATTTTTCATGGAACTATTTTGCTTCCATGTTTTGAATTTCTTAGTACTTTGATTCAGCCTTTCTGTTGACATTTCTTATTTAGTTGCATTTGATTGCCGCGTGATGGTGATCTATTTGGGAAACCGGGGTTGTTTTGATCCTACCTAAACTTGCTTATCATGTTGAGGGAGTTTTTATTTTGATTTTTCTTCTTCTATTTTTGTGGGTTTACAGAGTTCAAGAACTGTGTCAAGTACTAATGACTATTATTTTTGTTCAATGGCCATTGTTCGTCTTCGTTAGTTTAGTGCTGATGGTGAGCCTACGACAAGCACATTGTATGTACCAACTACCTGTTCCTGAAAATGCTAAAACCCAAAAGTCTTTTTTCACCTTATTAATTGTGCCAGAATTTGGTCATGTCGCAGTCTGGCGATTTCATCTTAGGACTTACAGTTTTGTGATCTTCAGAAGTGAAATAATGGCATACGCGACCCAAATGGATAGAAATCTGAAAGTCTTCTGGACTTGAGGTCAGCACATGTACAATATACATTCTTAGACTTCCAGAACTTGAGGAAAGCACATGTACAATGTACACTTTTAACTTCCTTTTGTGATTAAATGTGGTTATTAATGACATATCTTCAAACACGGTGTACTCATACGAAGGACCTTGATCCTAACACTATTACTAATTTCGCATTCCCAAGTCAATCTACTGGACTGGTCAAGTTGTTGTTCTATCTTACTTGACTACATCTATTCAAGTTTCATATAACAAATTTGTTATCCTAATTTATTCTGATCTATTTTACTTCAAAATTCCTTTTAAACAACAGTACTTCTTATAATGTATGATTAAATATCGTTAAGCGAAAACCTGTTCTATTTCAAGCATGATACTTTGTTGATTTGAAGCAATTGGTTTGGTGCATTTTCGTTATTAGCTTATGATCCTTCAGCTTAAATGTTTTGTAATCTTTTGACATAAATTTTTGTGCTATGAACTTCTCAGTAAATTAAATAGCAATTTGGGATGCTTGCCGGTATACGGTAAGTTGGTGTGTTAGTGAAAGATTTTAAGAAATATCGTAACAAGCGGCTTCCTTCACTTCTTCCAGGGCTCCAGCTCTATGTTTTGGCCTATTAGGAAAGATTGTAAGATCAATATTGAAACATGCTGTGAGTTTTAAAATGCACACCGCTGATTTATGTAAATACCACAAAGGTTTTGTGGGTAGTGTTAATATGGAGATTTCTAGAATAGCAGTCAACTGTCAAATTAAAGATTTAGGTTAATGGATTGGAAACTTGATTTACCTTAAGAGGTTTTAATACCAATTGATTTATTGCATGTATCTAATAACGTCTTGAAGTTGATGGCAGGTATCCAATTAGTTTTCAAAGTTGCGAAATCTAAATCTTCCGCATTCAGGTCTTCCTTTCACAATTTAGCTACTACCAAACCTAATGATCAATAAGGTTGAGTTGACATGTTTATACATGTTATGAGTTAGTGAGTCGTTTTTACTTGATGCTTCTACGATAACAGGTTCTTAGAGTTTTTTTCACTATTCGATGTGATGTGGGGAGTTCCACTAGGTGATTACAGCTAACTCATGGATTGGTTGTAACGTTGTATACATAGCATTCAAAGACACGTCTCCCAACTGAGCCATTTTCATATACATTTGAAAGCTCCACAGTTGATGGGCAGTGTTTTGATCATGTCAATTTGAGGCCAAAGTTGGTGATCATTAAATTTACGAATAGTGTATCTTAAGACTTTATAGGCTGAAAGTGCAACTTGAGCTTTGAGATTCGAGGACCAATTCGTGTAAAAAAGGTTTATTTTTGACAAGAAAATACAGACTTATGGGTTATGCTTGGTTTGAGCGAAAAGGAAGAGCTAACATTTGCAAGCTTCAAATGCGTATCTACAACTCTACAAGGCATTTTTTTTCCCTCTATTGCATTCAACGACTATGCCAATATCAATTTTCGTACCATGGTTTGAACCAAGTTCCAAAAAACAGAAACGTAAAATGTGCAAGACGATAGATGTGCATCTTTCTCTACTCTCTTCTATATTTCTCGGTTAGAGTGACCTTAATCATGTCATTTTGCGTGTACATCCTAACGCTAACAAATTACATCGGTTTGATCCATTATTTCATAAGTTAGTGCAACTAAGACGCTCTTCTAAGTTCTAACCGTGTATTATTATAATTTTATAACAGAGTCTTAACATCTCGATCAATCGATCATATTAGATTCGCCCTACGATCTTAGGAAACTAATACTATTTTTGTATATAGTACCACGAAAAGAACAGTCCCGTGAATTCACGAGGGCAAAAACTAGTTTGTATCAATCATCATACTTGTTTCAAATAAAAAAAATAAAAAACGCTGTTAGATAATTACATTGTACACATAAATGTCACATGTTGAACATTATTTAACCTATAATTTAGCTCATGGGAACCCTATGTATAGGCTATGTCAGAAGCTTAAGTACACTAAGCATGCTCCTACTGAGCTCAATACCAATCACTATTCTAATCTCTCTAATAGAGTAGTTCACAATAAAGCTGCCCTCAGTCACTGTCAGAATCTGATTCAACAAAGACCTACTAATACCAGCTTGCTAGATCAAGAAAGAAGGCTAAGGGAGGAGTATTGCAGCATCAAAAAAACTGAGTTGAGTATGCTGGGGCAAAGAGCTAAAATAACTCACCTTAAACACTCAGATTGCAGCTCTAGATATTTCTTCACCAAAATATCTGAAAGGAGGCATATGGAGACCTTGGGTAGCATTATTGATGCATCAGGAAGCACTCATACAAGCAAGGAAGAGATAGCCTAAGACTTTATAGATTACTACAGAAATCTGCTAGGCAAGGACCATCCAGTGCAGGATCTAGACTGTGATTTTGTGAAAACTGGCAGCTGTGTTCCTGTAGATATACATTCAAATCTGATATGCCCTGTCACAAAAGAAGAAATTAAGGCTGCAGTCTTCTCAATTGACTCAAATAAAAGCCCTGAAGTGGATGGGTTTTATGCATGTTTCTTCAAAGACTCATGGGACATAATTGAGGGTGATGTTTGTAAAGTTGTGCAGGGGGTTTTCAGAAGTAGGAAGATGGCAAAACAGGTCAATACCACACTTATAACCTTAATTCCGAAAAAGGAAAATGCCTCTTTTGTCACTCAGTTTAGGCCAATTTGCTTGTTGTACAACCACATACAAAATTATTAGCAAAATCCTCACAAACACAGTGGTTCCAATGGTGGTAGGAGGAGAGCAGGCTGCTTTTACTAAAGACAGATGCTTGTTTGACAATATTATGATCTCACAGGCTTTAGTGAAGGATTATAGCAGGTACGGAGTGTCTCCTAGATGCATGATAAAGGTAGACATCAAAAAAGCCTTTGATTCCCTAAATTGGACTTTCTTGGAAAATATGCTAACTGCATTGAACTTTCCTGCCTTGTTTTTTTCTTTTTTCTTTTTTTTTGCTGAAATGTAAGATTTTATTGCAACATCAAAACGTACAAGAATAAGGGACATATCCCCAAAAACTAAAAGACCAAACAATGATCAAGGCATTTACAACATGCCTCTCAAAGAGAGCCATTTTAGATCTACATCCCTAATGTCCTGAACTGTTTTCCTCAATCTAGCTTTAACCTCATCAATTACATTTTTAACTAACATCTCCGGTGGAAACATAACACAATCCACCCTGCATGTGTTCCTAGCTACCCAGATTCTATAAATTAAGGCACATACCAGAGTTCCCAAAATTAGGCCTCTGATTTTGGTCTTGAATCTTTTCCTGATGCACCAAACGACAGTATTCTTCACAGAGATATTCACTCCCATTCTGTTCCCCAATATCTCCAGACACTTCCCACTATAAGCACATTCTTAGAAAATATGCTCATGTGTTTCTAAGCCTGCATGACACATAAAACAGAGATCCTCTTGACAACACCAATCCTCATGAGTCTATCTTTGACTTGCAGCCGGTTCCTCATTGCTAGCCAGGTGATGAAACTAGTCTTAGGAATAATGTATCTATTCCAGATATATTTCCCCCAGACTACTTTCTGTTTACTCTCATTATACCCAGCTTTAACACAGTAGCCCTTATCACCCGACACACCATTTATACCTCTCCGTCTGAAGAACTGCTTGATACCACAGAGCTTTCTCCAATGCCAACTTGAATCTTGTGGAGGGGAGTAAGTCTCCCAATCCTCTCCTTTCAGATACACACTGTGAATCCACCTAATCCAAAGAGAATCTGCCTTGTCACAAATCCAGAAGACATATTTAGCAATGGATGCTTTATTCCAACTGAACAGATCTGTTAATCCTAAGCCACCTGATTCCTTTGTAGAGCACACATCCTGCCGAGAGACTAGGGGGCTTCTAGACAGGTTCTCCATGCCATCCCACAAGAAGCTTCTATAAACAACATCTATTTTTCTCAGTGCTGCTTTTGGAAGGATAAAGATTTAATTGTGTATTTCAATTATGATGAGCAGGTTTCAGTCCTACAGACGACGCGGTGCCACGACGGCGAGACGATGACTAGGTGTGATGGTCTTGCTAAAGAAGAATGATCGATTGCCCTTTCTCTAATCGTGAACAAATGGCCTTTTTCTCTTTCTTTAATACTTGGTTACTCACGCAGTAAACACACAAAGTCAAGGGTAAAAGGAAAATATTGTTTACTTGTTTTTCTTTTGTTTATTTTTTTTTGTTTTGTTCATTAGGAGAAAAGGGTAAATGACTCAACCATAATTTTCAAAGGTTTGGATAAGTTATTAGCTATGGTAAGATAGGTTTGTGTATTTTGGGACCACTATTAGAAAAAAATGTAATAGTTGGGATTATTTTGAGATAAACAACAGTTGGGATTATTTTGGGAAGGATAATTAAAGTTGGGATTATTCCCGTTAAATTTTCCAAAAAAATAAGGGAATTATGGATTAAATAAAAAGATCAATGTCACAAACCCCCTTGAGGTTGCCTCCACAAATTCCACCCCCAAATCACGTTATCATACTATTTTTTCGATTTCTTAACAACTAGTATACAAATTTCCAATTCTCTATAAAATTTTAAACAATTTCAGGGTTCCAATTTTGAAAACCATCAAAATTAATTGCATCCGTCATACAGTATAACTTCTATGTCTTCTGTAATCAGGTGCCACCATATTTGGGTTGAATTTGATTATATTTACAACTTTGATTCATCTTCCTCAGATTAACAAGATTAGTTGAGTATTTAAATTTTTTTAACTGATGTTGTTATAAATTATACGAGATGAGCTTCAAGGGATTTGGCAGTTATGGCGTTTCGTGTGGACATCCGATCCAAGTGCTGTGAGAGCCAGTCTCACCCTCGCCCTCAATAACTGTCCCTCCGGCGACCTAATGTGATATCAGAGTCTTACTAAAATTAATAATGCTCTCTCAACAAACAAAAATCAGAGTTTGGTGGTGGTCACTCAATGGGTTAGGCTTCGTGGGTTTATAAAGATTAAAAGATTGGTTAACTTCAAGTTAATAGTATAAGAGTAGTAGTATATTAACTTAAAATCATTATTAAACTAGTTTGCGTGCTCGTGCCGCGCATGGGCTCCCTATTTGTATCAATCATACTTGTTTACAAAAAAAAAAATCGTTGTTAGATAATCACATTCTACACATAAATGTCACATGTTGAACATTATTTAATGTATAAACAAAAAATAGTTTAACTATGAATTTATAAGCGGAAAATTCACGTGGTACCCTCGAACTTTGCTTGATTGCACATTATACCCAGTTTACAGAGTTTCTGCACAAGGTACCCTTCAAGTTTGATATTCAGCAAGTGGTACCCTAATTTCTAACCATCACTTAACGCCGTCAACTTGCAACGATGGTGGAGATTATTTTACAACTGAAAAATAAAAAACAAAAACAAAAAAAAAATTCCAGAACCCCTCACCCTCCTACTCTCTCTCCTGCCCTTTTCTCCAACCTTCAACTTCGATCATAGTCCCTATCCCGACCACTAGCAGCCCCCCTCCCCAATTTAAACACCATCGTGATTCCACCATAACCAAAGTCGACCACCTCGCCTAACCACCACCACTCACTCCCAATAGAACATTCTCCTTATTTAACCCAACTTACTGCACCAATAGATTTGCCCAGATTGAAACTAAAAATTTGTACAAAATCAACACAAATCTGGACTGGGTAGCGTCCCAAATTTCGCCAAAATAAATCGTCCAAATTAGTCTAGCCATTCGCACTAATTTGAACCCAGTAATGCACGCACTAATGCACCCAATTTAACCTCGAAATTCGCCAAACAAATTGTTACCAAATTCGAGGGGAAGGCCGATGAGAAACCTTGAATTCTCTGTCGAACAAGAAGAGCTTGGCGGAGGCGTCGGTGGTGGCGGTGTCGTCGGTGGTGGCAGTTGGTGAAGAAGGAGGAGAGGAGAGAGAAAGATTTCGAATTTATGAGTGGGGAGTTGGAGTTCGAATTTGTCATAGAGGTTGACGGCATCGAAGAAGATGATGAGAGAGAGGATGAGCGTGGTGTTGGACTGTTCGTAGGGAAGTGATCTGGCTGAGCAAATGGTTGCGGTGGACTGTAATTGGAGTTGCAGCCATGTGTTTCTTTCGTTTGATTGTTTTAGGTTAAGTGTTTGGGGGGTTACTAATTAGGTAGTTTTAATTAGGTAGTCCGTGTTTAATGGATAGAAAAATTCTGGATTAGCTTGTTAATCTAACTCCGTTATAACATAAGTTTGATGGAAGGGTACCACGTGCAGAATATCAAACTTGAAGGGTACCTAATGCAGATACTCGGCAAACTGGGTACCATGTGCAATCAATCAAAGTTCAAGGGTACCACGTGAATTTTCCGATTTATAAGTGTCAGATATCAGTTAATGAGTATTTAATATCCCTTATAAAAATGTTAATTACTACCACCTCAATAATAATAAAGATGACGTTTTGATCGAGATGAGCGTTTGAGTTACAAATATAAGAATTAATATCTATTAAAAAATAAATAATGAAATGCACATCGAGGGATTCATAACAAAAAGTATTTTCACGTATAATAAATTATGACAAGTACATCGATTTCATGCGGACCTGACATGACAGGAACTCAATATAACCCAACCTGCTCTAACCATACGTGAAATTGATCGATCTGAGCCTCCCAATTTCCAACTATATTGGCATTATTCATATATTGTTATCTTTGTTGAGATTTCAAAGAAACCTATAATTCTACACATACGTAATCATCTTACCAAGAGAAACATGCATATTGCCCTTAGTAATTTACATCGTCATCTTTATATTATTTATTGATTGTCTTTAACCAATTAATAAAGTCATTAACTATACGCATAATTGTGTTAATAAGTGTCATGTTCCTAATTCTAACTTTTAATCCAAGATTTTGAAATATAACTCTTTCAACAATAAATTACCACACGTAATAGCAAGTAGTAGAGGGAGAACTTTATAATCAATTTTATAAATAATAACTAACTTAAAGACTTATGTTCCCTCCAATTTTGATGGTGATGTTGCATTGTAAATGTCACATATTAACCCTTATTTAGTGTATGAAAAAAATACACTTTAGTTGTGATATTATAAATGTAATTAAACATTTATCAGAGTTTATCATATAGTCATCATTTCAAAGTATGTTTAGTCTAGCTAATTGTTTGCATCAACGGTGACTTTATGCAAAAAAATCCAAGCAAAAAATTCGACGTGGTAGAACATGAGCCAACTCAATTCTATACATGAAAACCTACTCATGAACCAATGCTACAAGACAAAATGATGTTCAACTTGAACTCGATTTCGATTCTTATAAGAAAATGAAACTTTTTAAAAATATGAAATAATAGTAGTCAAGAAGCCAGAGAGAGAATTATATAGAAAAATTCGAGATAAAAACTTCATTGTATGTCTAAAAGCCCAAAAAACATTGAACAAAATTCGAGACGACGTGATCAAATAACTTTTAGTAACCAAGCCCAATGAGGATCTAATAAAAAAATTAACACACAAAAACTATAAGGCTCAACTCGATAGCAACCCGAACCGAAACCGACTCGATTCGACATGCCATGAATTTAATATGACCTAACCCGCTCTGACCATATCGAGAAAATTAAGGTGAAAAGTACACTCATATACGCAAACGAAACATTCGAAAAATTTGAAACCATAGTAGTCAAGAAAATCCAATAAAAAAAGGAGAAAATAAATTCTGGTCAAACTTTTATATCATATTTATTCATTACTTTTTTTAATATTACTCTTTGTATAGACATACTTTATTCACTATACTATAACATAGAAGAAAAATTATACTGCTTAAATTCCATTCATTTCTTTATAATGTGCTTGCTATTCTACATATAAGCAATAACATTGCTTAATGTAGTTGAACTTTTTGAAATATAACTCTTTCAGCTATAAATTAACATATGGAATAGTCGAATTGTAAAATTGCAATAACATATGAGTTGTAAACGGAGAACTTTATGCAGTCACTTATTACAATAATAAGTCACAATTGTTTGCATCAAAGGTGGCACAATCCGAGAAATCCAATAACTTGGCGTGGTAGAATCTGATTCAACCAAACCCTTTGCTATATGACACAATAATGTCCCACCCAAAATTGATTTTGATAATAATATAAAGCAAATCAAACAATGGTATTAAGAAGCCACAAACAGAAAGAACAAATTGTATGTACAAATTCATGAACCAATGCTACATATATAATAAAATACACCATGCAATGACAAACCCTATTCATGAACCAGTTACTACGTCTTTGTATAGACATTTTTCCTTAAGTACTACTGATTAGTATATTCTAAACACATGACTAAAATTTTATTAAGTGGTCGTTTGGTTGCCTTTTTAAAACACAGGAATTCTAAATTCCCATGAATTGCATATTATTCGGGTTGTTTGGTTGCCTATATTTAACAAAAATGGGGGAATTGGAAATTCCATGGGAAAATGAAATTCCCACATAATGGTGGAATTTGCTTACCAACTCCCCCCTCGGTAATTCTGAATTCCCCCATCATCTTTCCTCAAAAATTACAAATTTGCCCTCAAATAAATAGATAGACACTATTATTAAGGGATATAATAGTAATTAAAAATTAAAAATAAGGTAATTAGATGAGTGCAACCAAACAAGATGTTGTAATTTAATTCATGGGAAATCAAAATTCCTTGATATTTTTCCAAACAACTTTAAACGAATTCACATGAATTGTACACGGGAACTAAATTCATGGGATATGTAACTTCCTGTAGGAATTAAATTCCTACATGAAGCAAACGACCACTAAATATTTTAGAATAAAACTGTTTCGACACTTGTACGAAAAAAGTCGGATTGGCAAAATTAGTAAACGGAATATCACTTGTTAAACTAATAATAATTCACACTTTTTGGAACTTTTTCTTTTTTGGTGAGACATGTGTTGCAGAATGAAAATGTGTGACCACTATTACGATCATGATTAACAAATTCGAAGATAATCATATATTTTGTATAGATTGGAAATCATTTTTCTAGACTGTTAATATTTTCTACGCTTAATAGATTTTAAAACTTTTCTTTTTTCTATTTAAATTAAATTATCTAATATTCAACTAATTATAATTTTTATTTTTTCATTAATTTTACTTTTCAGTATATTAATATTTTATATGTATTTCTATATCCTAATAATCAATAATATATATATTTTTTAATTTCATCAAATTGGGTTCTGCCAAGTGTCCATCAATGAAGGGTTGTACTCGGCTTTTATATTATATATTAGACAATTAAATTGATAACTGAAACACCCCTGATTATACTCTGGAATATCCATATTCTCTATTTTTAAGAAACTTTTAATTCTAAAATAAATAAAGTCAATAGCCACTCAGAAAATTATATGCTACCCCCGCCGGTTTTCTGAGTTTTCGTACCTGTTGGGGTTCATTTTACTAATGAAGGCCACAGCCCTTCGAAATAGAGGCCCAATGCTCTTGATAAAGCCCAAATGATGTCCCTCAAGCCCAACGAATCCCATCCGTTGGATGCCAAAGGAATGAGAGGTTAAGATGAAGGGGGGACCTCTAAGGTTATCCTTTAGGGGTACCTCCTCCACTATAAATACCCCTCATTTTCTCCACTTTAAGGTTAACTAAGAACTCATATTCAATACTCCCTCCGTCCCAGTTCAAACGCCCCATATTCCATTTTGGGACGTCCCACTTCAAACACCCCATCTATTTTGGGACATATTTCTCTCTCCTACTTTTATTAAATTATTACATACTCTCTCACATTATCTCTCCTACTCTTATTAAACCCCACATTTTCTCTCATTTTTTATCCTAATATTACTCCACTACACTTATTATACCAATTTTTCTTATTCCACTACAAAAACGCCTTGGGGCGTTTGATCTGGGACGGAGGGAGTACTACTTTACAATTTCCTGACTTTCTTGCTATCATTCACCTCGACCGCACCCGAACTGACTTCAGCGTTGGAGGGGCGTCGCCTGGGTAAAACCCGGGCCCCCTTGACTGTTTGTTCCTTGGTTGCAGGACATGAATTTAGACCCCATCTATCCCAAAACCGAACTCACACCAACATTTGGCGCCGTCTGTTGGGATAGATCGGAGTACTCTGAATTTTTGTTCGCGACTTGGACCATTCGAGCGCGGTAGAGATGGTAGCGGAGACGCGAAAGAAACCCAGCAAGCCGACTGCGAGCATACACCACACGGGCCCGCCGCCCCCGGATGACAACAACCCCCTCGTCGGCGCTTGCGATCCGATGACGGGAGAGTTGTTGCGACCGACTACTTTCGCCGCGGTCGACCCACCTCGACCGGCGGAGCAGCCGAGGTCGACTGAGCCGGTCTGGCCCCCTCCTCCCGCAACCATAGAGGATGAGCGCAGCCGCAGGGGTTACGTCCTAGAGGACGAGTACTCGGACGAGGAGGCAACCGAGACCGACAGTCACGACACATCGGCTTTCGAGGCTCGGATAGCCGCAGTCAGGGAGGAGCTTCGGAAAGAGATGTTGGAGAACCTGGATGCGCAGATGGCGGCATTCCGTGAGGAAACGGTTGCGAGGATGCCGGTGCTCTCTGCCCAGACGCAACCCGTCTCATCCGCAACCAAGAAGGGAAAGAAGAGAGCTGGCCCCGCCACTCGCATCAAGAGGGCGGTTGCGCGTGCAGAGGAGGCGCAGCGACAAGCTAACCTCAAGTTCTTGGATGCGCGTCTCATCATTGACGCCGGTAGGGCACGGAGAGAAAGGGAGAAGAAGAAAAAAGAAGAGGAGAAGCTGAGGCAGGAGAAGGAGAAGGAGAAAGAGAAGCAGAAAGACGAGGAAAGGAGAAGGGAAAAAGAGAAAGAAAGAGAGAAGACAAATATGTCCTACAGGAAGTTCTCAGCGATGGAGAAAGGGAAAGGTGTGGTGGTGGAGGAACGCGTGTCCGCGTACGACAGGTTGGGGCCGCATCCAATGCGTCCCAATGGCCCAATCCGGATCGGGTCCCGATCACCTCCAAGAACGCGACACGCAGAGCCCACCCACCACTTAAGACCAAGGGCCGGGACCCCACCGCGCAGGGTGAAGCCGCGTCGGGATCATGACAGCCCGTCGGAGTCCGAAGACGAGACGGAAGGGGAGGCGAGCTCGAAATACCATAGCCGTGGATATGGTGCTAGGTCCACGCTGCAATGCGACTCTCCCTTCACGAGCTGGATCCTGATCGCAGACAAACCGCCAGGGGTCAAGAAGCCTAAGATGAGAGAATATGATGGTATAGGAGACCCGCATGACCACATATCTTCATACTTGCACAACATCAGTTATCTGACTATGGATGAGCCAACCATTTGTAAGCTGTTCCCATCTACGCTGTGCGACATTGCGCAAAGATGGTTCGATCAATTACCACCCAATAGCATCGACTCCTTGAGGGAGTTGAGGAAGAAATTTGCTGGTCACTTCGTCACCAGCAAGACAAGGAAGAAGACATCTATCCATCTCGCCACGGTCAAGCAAAGAGACAATGAATCTTTGGACGAGTACATCCAGTGGTTCCGCATGAATGCGACGCATGTCACCAACCTTACTGATGAGGCTGGGGTTGCGGCATTGATCATGGGAATGGCAGAGGGTAGATGCAAATATGATCTGGTCGCAAAGGAGCCAAGAACAATGGTGAGCGCTTACCAGAGGGTGGCTGCGCATGTTAATGCATCCCTGGTGAACAGCTCAGGCCGCAAGGAGAAAGCGGCAGCGGCGGCGCAGCCAAGGAATCAGGAATTCTTGCCTTCGCGACGGCCCGGCAATGACTTGCGCAATCCAGGCCGGTTCAATACTTCAATCAGAAATATCTTTCTGGCAATCAAGGAGAGTGAAATGTTGCCCGCACCCAAGCCCATGTCCGATGCGGACACAGTACATCCACACCAGTACTGCGAGTATCATTTGGAGAATGAGCACAATACTCGAAGTTGCCCTAACTTGGAGGATGTGTGTCATAACTTGGCTGATAATGGCAGGTTGAGGGCGTACTTGACTCGGCTGCAGGGGCAGCGAGATAGGTACCGTCAACAAGCCCAGGGGCGCAACAACAACAACAATTACAACAATTACAACAACAACCGCAATAACAACAATGGATGGCCAGGGAATATGCCGCGGCCACCAAGAGAAGGATGTGACAGGGAGCACAGTCCCGGTGTGATAAACACCATTTCAGGTGGGTTCGCAAGTGGAGGCCCGAGCCACCGCAGCCGGAAGGAGAATTTGAAATTTTTTGTCAATTCCATTGCGACACCCCTGACGAGGACCGTAAGGATTCCTGAGATGACATCGAAGCAAGCTGATATTACCGAGGTGCGTACACCGCATGATGACCCGGTGGTGGACACCATGAAGGTGGCGAACAAAGACATACGAAGATGCCTGATGGACACAGGATCCTCGGTGGATATCATGACTCTAGAATGCTTGTTAAAATTGAAATATACGAGGAAAGACATCAAGCCACTCCATGAACCGATTGTGGCATTTGGTGGGCAGACAATCTACCCGCTAGGCTCGATCCGACTCCCAGGTGCCATCGGTACCGGGAGTGCGATCAGGACCGCGGTGATAGAGTTTATTATCATTGATATTCCCTGCGCATACAATGTGGTTATTGGAAGGCCGATGTTGAATGAGGTGGTTGGTCTAGTGTTCACTTTGGGCTTACTCATGTTATATGTCACTGATGAGGGGAAGCCGGCCATCATTAGAGCTGATCAGAGGACAGCACGGAAATGCTATCATGCGGGGCTGCGGCCACCAATGGTCAATCTCGAATATGCCGCACCCGAAGACCAACCCACGAGGAAGAGAAAGGAGAGAGGGGGTGAGACTGGGCCGACTGCGATGACGTTTTCAATCGAAACATTGGATGCGCGTCACGGTTTGGAGGGGCCCACCCAACCCCATGAGGAAACAGAAGAGGTGACCCTTGAAGAGGGCAATCAGGAAAGAGTAGTGCGCATTGGTAGGAACCTGGCTGCGACAGAGCGGGATTCACTGATCGCGCTACTGAGAGAATACAAAGATGTGTTCGCATTCATAGTTGAGGAGATGCCGAGACTTGATCCCGCAACCATTACACACAAGTTGAATGCGGACCCAAACATTAAGCCAGTTCACTAAAAGAGAAGGCATTTCGGGACGGAGAGGTCCGAAGCTATTAAGGAGGAAGTGAGTAAACTCCTTAAAGCTGGTTATATCGAGGAGTGTATGTATCCGACGTGGCTGTCGAACGTTGTGCTCGTATAAAAGCCCAACGGGTCGTGGCGCATGTGCCTCGAATTCACTGATCTCAACAAGGCATGCCCAAAGGATGGCCAACCTTTGCCGCGCATTGATAGATTGGTGGACTCGACCTCGGGACATGCATTGCTCAGCTTCATGGACGCGTACGAAGGGTATCATCAAGTGCCCCTGGAAACAGTGGACCGACCTAAAACCGCCTTCGTCACCCCGCTGGGAGTGTACATGTACCGTGTCATGCCATTCAGACTAAAGAATGCGGGTGCAACTTTTCAGAGGTTGGTCAACAAAGTGTTTGAGAGGCAGATTGGGCGCAACATGGAGGCCTACGTCGATGATCTGATTGTGAAGAGTGTGTTGGCCGCGGACCACACAAAAGACTTGACAGAAACATTCGCCACCCTGCGCAAATACAACATGAAGCTGAATCCAAAGAAGTGCGTTTACGGAGTGCAGTCGGGGAAATGCCTAGGTTTCATGGTCAGTGAGCGCGGCATAGACGCGAACCCAGAGAAGATAAAGACAATTCTGGATATGCCTTCCCCCAAGTGCGTCAAAGATGTACAGCGGTTGACTGGGTGCGTGGCGGCACTCAACCGATTCATAGCCAAATAAGCTGACCGCTGCCTACCATTTTTTGATGCACTCCGAAAACGCAAGATGTTCGAGTGAAATGACGAAGCTGAGAAATCCTTCATTGAGCTAAAAGAATACTTGACCAAGGTACCAAAGATTGTGGTGCCTAAGGAAGGAGAAGAATTAATGATGTTTTCGTCCGTGGGAGAGAGAGGGGTAGGGGCTGCGCTGCTGGTCGAGCGCGATGGCTCACAATGTCCTGTTTATTATGTGAGCCACGCACTCGCCGCGGCCGAGTTGTGATACCCACCGCTCGAGAAGCTAGCACTGAGCTTATTGATTGCGAGTAGGCGGCTGAGGCCTTATTTCCAAAGCCACAAAATTGTTGTAATGACTAACTACCCACTCCAGAAAATATTGGGAAGCCTCGACGGGAATGGTCGGTTGCCGCGTTGGGGTTGCGAGTTAAAGGGGTTCGGAGTGGAGTACAAGTCGAGGAAAGCCTACAAGGGACAAGTGCTAGCTGACTTCGTCACAGAGTGTATGTTCAGTGAGGAGTTCGTGTTACCCAATACGCAGTGACTGTTATACGTGGACGGCTCCTCGAATTCTGGCGGCAGCGGAGCCGGAATAGTGGTTGTACTGCCAAGTGGCGATAAGACTAAGTATGCTTTGCGCTTTGGGTTCGAGGCCACAAACAACGAAGCAGAATATGAAGCTTTGATTGCGGGTTTGCAGATGTGTGCGGCTGCGGGGGCGACCAATGTTAAGGCATTTTCGGATTCGGCTGTGGTGGTCAATTAAATAACTGGCAAGTTTGAGGCAAAAGATCACATGGCCAAATACCGAGATGCAGTTAAGGAGATAGTCAAGGGTTTCGAAATGTTCGAGGTTGAGCAGATTCCGAGGTCAGAGAATCAGCAGGCGGATGCTCTGGCACGCTTGGCGAGTTCGTCGGTCAACGACAACCCAAGGGTAGTACAGTGGAAAGTTCTGCCGCTGCGCACCATCGACGCGACCCCGAACATTTTGGCTCTTGATCGCAGCCCAGAATGGATGATTCCTTTGTTGGCATATTTGAAAGATGGTGCACTGCCTGAGGATGAGAAGGAGGCAACGAAGGTGAAGAAACGCGCCGAGTGGTTTACCCTTCTGAATTGCGAGTTATACAAGAAAGGGTATACTCACCCATTCCTGAAGTGCGTGGACCCAACCGAGGGCGATTATATCTTAAGAGAGATTCACCATGGTGAGTGCGGTGGCCATATTGGAGCCAGAGCGATGGCTGGCAAAGCCTTGCGACTTGGGTTTTACTGGCCCACGATGCAGAGCGACGCGGCCGAAATCATGAAGAAGTGCGACCGCTGCCAAAGGTTTGGTCCGACCTCACACCGACCCGCAACCCCACTTAAGCCCATCATCGAACCATTGTCGTTTGCGAGGTGGGGGTTAGACATTGTGGGCCCTCTTCCTCGCAGCCAATGCCAGAAGACATTCCAAATTGTCGGAGTGGATTACTTTACTAAGGGGGTTGAGGCGCAACCGGTCACTCGCATCCGGGATGACGAGACCATGGCTTTCATGTGGAAGCATATTTTCACCAGGTTCGGAGTACCCCGTCGTGTTACTCTTGACAATGGTTCGCAGTTCGACAGCGGCCCGTTTCATGAGTACTGCGCGGACTACGGTGTGAAAACGTGCTACGCTTCCGTCTCCTATCCTCAAGCAAATGGTCAAGTGGAATCTTCTAACAAGCTGATTGTGGGCGCATTGCGAAAAATGGTGGACGAGGCCAAAGGAAAATGGGTCGAGCAACTGCCGGGGATTCTATGGCCGCTGAACACCACCGCAAAGCGAGCCACGGGAGAGACCCCTTTTCAGCTCGTCTACGGCTCGAATGCGGTGTTGCTTGTGGAGTGGGGGGCTAAGTCACTACGAATTAACACCTATGAACCCGAACAGAATGAGACGGGGTTGCGTGTCGCACTGGACTTACTGCCAAAGTTGAGGGGTAACGCGCTGTTGCGAGTGGAGAGGCAGAAGCAAGACATGGCCCGCGCGTACAACAAGAAGGTTAGCCCAAGTAGCCTAGAGGTTGGGGATTATGTGTTGAGAAATCGCGCAGCTACGGGAAAAGAGGTTCCAGGTGGAAAGCTGAAACCGAAGTGGGAAGATCCCCTCCTCGTCGTTGAGAAGGTCAGGGACGGAACTTTTCGCTTGGAGGAGCTCGACGGCACCCCTGTGCCGAGACCATGGAACATCATCCACCTGAAAAAGTACTATGCTTAGTTTTCAATTGAGTTGTAACATATCTAGTTTGTGTTCTATCTTTTTCATTAAAGATGTAGCGCAAGGCGCACCCAAACGCATGTACTTCTTTTCGTCAAAATTAATGAAATGGCCTGCGCCCAAGCAGTTCCAACCATTCAAATGGTCTGTTACGATTTCAGATAGAGCTTCATGAAGCAAGGTTGGCCGAGCCCGGGATCCCACCGGCCTCGACAAACAATTCTATTCCGAGCCGTACTTCGTCGGTCTCGATGAGTAATTCTGTTACGAGCCGCACTTCGTCGGTCTCGGTAAGTAATTTGTTCCGAGCCGCACTTCGTCGGTCTCGATGAGTAGTCCTATTCCGAGCGGCATTTCGTCGGTCTCGATGAGGAAAGTTCGTTCCAAGCCGCACTCCGTCGGTCTTGATGAGATCAAGGGCAGTGTGCGAAAACCTGGCTGAGTCGGACTATCACCACTCGGACGGTCAATAACCACTGTGGAGAGGGATATCACCGCCTTCGATGGTCAACCGCGGATCGCCCATACTTCAATGGGGACTCGAGTATCTAAAATATTCGGGCGCGGCTGGCGACAATTCAAATTTCAATATTTACCTGATGCGGGTTAAGACGTTAAAATTCATCTCAACTAAGTTGGGTGCGCGTTGAATAGGGATTCTTGGATCACCCGACCCGCATCAGAGGTAGTGTCGCAGCTGTGACCCTTGGCGAACATGTCTCCAGCTCGGATTCATTCGCCTACGTACTCGTGCCCAGTAATCAGGGGGGCCTCTTTTAAGACATGCGCACTGCGATGCTGGGTATATATGAGACGTAGAACCCCAGATCCACGGGCCCGGATAGTCGAGTCGAAATTTCATCGGCTCAAAATGACATCTCGGGCTCGACCCTCGTTAATATCCGAGTTCACTTCGAACAAAGGATGGGTTGTAATGGCCCGCAAAAAACGAGTTGAGCCATAATATTCCACCCTTGGGTTAATACCCCGAGGGGCGCACTCCGATAACGGGTTGTTGTTTATTTTGTTTTGCAGGTACCACATCAAAATTTTTACAAGTTATAAAACTTGTTAAGTTAAACTCGCACCCGACTTCAGGGGCGAAGTTTGACCGCGACGTTCGCCGCCATTTCAGGGGCGAACAGGTTTGCAAGTTTAGGTCGCGCCCAAATTCAGGGGCGATATCGGACTGCGACACGCGTTCCCATTTCAGAGGAAAGAAATTTTCCAAGTCGAATTTACACCCAAGTCAGGGCCAAAGCTGACTGGGGAAACCGCCTCCATTTGAGGGGCAGGCAATTCTTTCAAGCCAAGAAATAAACAAGTACAAGTGTAGAAGAATAACAAGGATGCAAAGACAGTCGAAAAGAAACAAATGCTTAACCATTCAGCGATCAACAAGAAATGGTTATAGCCCGAGGCCAAAACACCCTTTCCAGGGCGGCCACGGTGATACAAACGAAAAATTGTTCAAGGCAACAAAATGAAACTGTTCAAAAAATACAAGTATAAAAGAGAAGAATGGAAAATCAAGGGGCTGCGTCCCCGTCAGGGTTGGCTGCGTCAGCTGTGGTGGTGGCGGCATTCTCTGGCTGGGCTGCACCATCTTCTTGCTCCTCGTTGCCCTCGCCCTCGTCATCACCATCATCATCCTCATCCTCATCATCATCCTCATCGTCATTATCGCTCCCATCAAGGTTGATGATTGGGGGAGGTCCACTGCGGTTGCTCCCTTGGCTCTGGCTGAGGCGCGACCTCATCGAAGTTGACGTCTTCGGGCAGCTGCCACATGTCTTGCCGCGCCTGCGCCATCATACTGTTCCGCCTTGCAACCATGAATTCCACACCTTGTGCTATAACTTCAGGGTCATCAAAAGCAGAGAGGTATTGAGTTTCAGCGCGCTCGAGAGCAGCCTTGTACGCGTCCACCTCCACTGGAGCTAATGTCTTAGGATGCTTGTAAGAGATCGCATCCACCGCCCTCAACGCGGAATGAGCGCCCTCCGTCATACCCTCGACAGCTTTGAAGCGCACATCATCCATCTTGTCGTTCACCAGCACTTCGAATTCAGGAGAGGCGAGGAACTTAGCTTTAGCGTTAACAGCCCGGTGTGCCCAAAACCAAACATGGCTCTTTGCGTTCTCCACCTGGCGCACCAGACCCTCCTCGGTCGCCTTCAGCAAGCTTTCCCTTTTCAACGCAGAAGCAAGATCCTCCTTCAGCTGCGCGTTGGCCTCACCCAAGGACGCATTGACGTGTTTAAGCCTGTCATTGTCCTTGTGGAGAGAGGCGGCATGACTAATAGTCGCACTGGCATCCGCCTTCGCTTTCTGAGCCCTCTCCTCCGCGGCGGCCGACTTAGCCTCTGACTCCTTGACGCGCTCGGCAACTTTGGCAATTTCAGCATTGAGCTCGTCGATGTGCGCAGCCCGGGCCTTAATGTCTTCCTCCCGCTGCGCAGCAACCGCGGCCAGTTCACCGAACTTGCCCTTTTCATTCGCAATGAAGGTAGCGGGGTCACCAAACTTGTCATACACGGAGACGATGCCGGCCAACTACACAGAGAAACCAAAGTAAGGAGAAGTCCACAGGGTAAAAAGGCGAGGGAAAGGAAAGCCATCGGAAACTTACACTGAAAACATGCCCGCAAAAATGTTCCACCCAGTTGCTGGGTGTAGGCTGGCTGCGCGCCCAGTGACGAAAGGGCAGGAGCGCGTCGTTAAGAGGGTCAGTTAGCCCCTTGATGGCCCAGATCCCCTCCACGTTAGGCATGGGCCGCCCCATGCTGTCGGGTATAGGCATTCACCGCGTTGAATGGCCACCCAAGCCTGAGCGCGAATAAAGGTCAGAGCGGCGGTAAGCGAAAGGACCGTTAGCACGAATAGAAGGAGACTTACTTGGACCAAATACGGTTCCCTCGTCGACAAAAGGAGAGGTACCCATACTGTGCTCGCTCCACCCAAGCTTGAGCCTCCACCGCTTGGCAGCGCTTGGTAAAAGCGAAGAGACTTGCCTGCACGTTGATTTTCGAGAATCTGCAAAGAGGGGACAATTTAGAAAAAAGCGAGTACTAGAACAAAATGGAGGAGAACAATCAGTACGAGTACTCACTGGGGATAAAGTCTCCGCGGTAGCTGGCGAATACTCCGCAACTGGCTCCTTACCGGAGCGACGGCCAGCTGATGAAGACGTTGGCTGCGCCGAGTTAGGTGTGTCCACCGACACCTGATGTTCCGCAAACACCTCTTGTTGAACAGGTGATTGCGGAGTGGATACCTCTTGGCGCATTGGCACCTCACGTACTGGCTCCGCAGCCAGGGGAGTTGAGGAATGAGCCTTCTTCTTCTTTGACTGCGGCGCAGCCGGCTGGGACGAGGAAGACTGACCTCGCTTGCGTATACCACCGGCGCCCTTGTTCTTGGCCGCGCCGGGCTGGTTCAAAGCTTTGGTCTCGTCGCAGCATGTTGTCGTTAGGCAGAAGTTGGGATATCTGGTGTGTTCGCAGATTTCGCACGTTGAAGCAAAAGTCGCATTATGTTGTCGTTAGGCAGAAGTTGGGATATCTGGTTCTCGACCGGAGTTAGTAGCTAAATTAGGACCCAAACTTTGCACTATTTTTGATTTCAGGACCCCAAACTTTTTTCCACTGAAATCAGGACCTCAATATAGCTGCCGTTAACAATAACAAACTCCGTTTCTCTCTCTCCTCATCTTCTCATATTGTAAAGCTTCAACCTCTGTCATCTCCCTTCTAGTTCTAATTCTTCAACCTCTTTCCTCTCTCTGTCCTCTTCTTCTCATATTCTTATTCAACATCGACCCATCGCCGTCGACCAACCAGCCCACCACCCCGGCCTCCTCCCCAGCCTAGCCAAAACCATCTCACTGCCCCGCTGCAGCTCCGCCACCGCCACACAATTGCAGGTCAAACACCACCATCTATTGCACCACGCCGCCATCTAAATTTTTCTTGTTTGCTTATCAAATTTGTTTCAGGAAAAAGAAAAGGGGAGGAATTTGTATTTTCTGAAAATCATAGCAATTAATATATAGGTGTTCAAGATCATCAGACCAATTAAACCCAATAAAATTTTGTATGAAATTGTCTAGGCCTGTCGCATGGTTAGCTCCTGAACGCCGCATTCGCCGGGTAAGATAGCTCCTTCATTGACGAAAGGTAAAACATCATTAAATTAATAGAACTTTTTTTTTCAATAATTTAAATCCTAAATCTTTTTCTTTTTGGTACCCAGATCCAATCACATTGTGGATTTTTCTGGGTATTCATCAAAAATTGATCTTCCCCCAAAAAATTGATATGTTTTGAATAATTTTTGGTGGGTAAGTAAAATAGAAATAAAAAAATGGAGGAAAAGGATTCAGAAGCCTAGATTGACAAACATATATAGTGAAAAAAATTAGAAGTAGATGATGACAAAATGTAATGATGATGAAATGAATATATTTTCTGGGTAAACAGGATGAGAGAGTTTGAAGGCTTTGGAATATGAGAAGATGAGGAGAGAGAGAAAGGGAGAAGAGCTAACAGTGTTAACGGCAGTTATGTGAGGTCCTGATTTCAGCGGAAAAAAGTTCGAGGTCCTAAAATCAAAAATAATGCAAAGTTCGGGTCCTAACTTAGCTATTAACTCTTCTCGACCGCGACGACGGCAGCTTCTGCAAACAGAAGAAAATTGAATACAGTTAACCAATCATTTTTCATGGCTTGGTCACAAGTAGGTGTCCAAACGCACTCCCATGGCTCCGCTTTCTTGGCTTGAAAGAAATAGTCACGCAGCTCGCACATGCGAGGACCCAGTTTCGGCTGTACCCGAGTGGACGCGGGAGGGCTACCCGCGACCCGCGAGAAAAGGGGGCGGTCAGCTTCCGACGCAGTCTCATCTAGCCCAACCCAGAAGAAGTTGTTTTTCCACACCACCTTGTTCTTACGTGGTTTGGTGGGCTGCGTCACGTAATTACCATCATCGACTTGGCGAGGAACTAAGGTATAAAACCCGAACTGGTTGGAAGACACCCGATAGAGGGATTGGAAAAGATTGATTGAGACCGGGATCTTCGCAGCCAGACAAGCCATTACGAACCCGTTGATGGTAAGAAAGGAGTTGGGAGTCACTTGGGCAAGGCATAAGTGGTAGTGTGCAAGAAGGCCCGCCGTGTACCTAGGAACGGGTAGTCGCAACCCATGCTTGATAGACAACTCATGGACTGCGAAACACCCGAGTGGGGGTTCAGAAAAGATAGAACCTGGCTCAGGGACAGTGAGCGCAATGGGTGACGCGATCCCATATTCAGCGCAAAACTCCCTTAGCTTCTCAGGAGTATACGTGGCTATGAAATCCTCTGATATCCTAGCAGTCTCGTATTTCCCCATCAAGTCTATTGCGGTACGCGGCGCAGCCGCGTCATCCCGATCCGTTTGCGTCGCAGTGAGTGTCTCATCCGGGGTAGAGACGTGGGTTTGAGCCCGTCGCCGGGGCGCAGAGGAAGAATCACATGACTGCGTCATCTGCGTCGAGGGCAAGAAAGCAACGGTTACGTTATATCGACATTGCCAGTGACTACTGTTGGCTTCGGATTCCGAATCCAAGTCAATAAACGACGACACGCGACAGGGATCGAGGGGAATCCCACGCGGATTGCGCCCCCCATCCCACGTCCTCGGCCGCGACAACCATACTTTCGCCTCCTAACCCAGATTAGCCAAGGGGCGCTGACCAGGCTTGTGAGTTTACTCAAGCCATGGGCAATCACCCCGCACATCGGCCATGTGACGCGGACCCAGATTTAGACCCCGAATCGTCATCTTGAGATGCGAAAAGAGGGCTAAAAAGGGAAAGAGGAGAAAGAAAGTAGAGCAACCAAAGGTTAACCAGAAAAACAAAAAAGAGAAGCATAAAAAGAGCGGGATACAAAAGAAATTACCTTAAGTGGCTGGAAAAGATGGTTGCACGTCGGATCTTGAACGGAGCGGTGAACGGAGATCGGATTCCGAAGTTTTCAAATCAAATTAGGGGCGAAAACCCTAATTTTTTCCAAGATTTGAAAACAAAAGTTCGTGATCTTCAACCAAGGATTAAAGGGAAGGTGATTCAAGGCACGATTAAAGCGAAGAAGATGAAGTTTGCTTGGGAAATTTGAAAATATCGGAAGAAATTTAGTAAAGATGGAGTGAATTTTGGGAGAAAAATTCTCGAAGTTTTTTTAAAAAAGGGTAAAAAATGGTAAAGGTTGGTGAAGGAGAGTATTTATAGGAGAGAAGCCAGGGGCATATTGGTAAAACCAAAGGGTTTTACACAACTTCTAGTAAAATCCATCATTAACTGTCATTATGAACAGTTAATGCCAACTGCTTTTACTGTTCCAAGGCGACCATTGGGCTTCCCAAGCGAGTAACGGCTGGAAAGAATCTTTTTCAAATCTTTCCAAAATCTTTTCGAATTCATCACCAAATAATTGAGCGATGACAGGCGAAGCCGATGCTTTGTCAATCTCGATAACGGAGGCCGCACTCGTTTTTCAGCAAGGGTGACTGCCAGCGATAATCGCACCCAATTTAGGGGCGATATTCGGTTGCGATTTCGCCTCAAGTTCAGGGGCGAAGTTTATTTCAAGAACTCGAAATCGCACCCAGTTCAGGGGCGATATTCGGTTGCGATTTCGCCTCAATTTCAGGGGCGAAGTTTATTTCAAGAAGTCGAAATCGCACCCAATTCAGCGGCGATATTCGGTTGAGATTTCGCCTCAATTTCACGGGCGAAGTTTATTTCAAGAAGTCGAAATCGCACCCAGTTCAGGGGCGATATTCGGTTGCGATTTTGCCTCAATTTCAGGGGCAAAGTTTATTTCAAGAAGTCGAAATCGCACCAAGTTCAGGGGCGATATTCGGTTGCGATTTCGCCTCAATTTCAGGGGCGAAGTTTATTTCAAGAAGTCGATATCGCACCCAGTTCAGGAGCGATATTCGGTTGCGATTTCGCCTCAATTTCAGGGGCGAAGTTTATTTCAAGAAGTCGAAATCGCACCCAGTTCAGGGGCGATATTCGGTTGCGATTTTGCTTCAATTTCAGGAGCGAAGTTAATTTCAAGAAGTCAAAATCGCACCCAGTTCATGGGCGATATTCGATTGCGATTTTGCCTCAATTTCAGGGGCGAAGTTTATTCCAAGAAGCCGAAATCGCACCCAGTTCAGGGGCGATTTTCGGTGGCGATTTCGCCTCAATTTCAGGGGCGAAGTTTATTTCAGGAAGTCGAAATCGCACCCAGTTCAAGGGCGATATTCGGTGACGATTTCGCCTCAATTTCAGGGGTGAAGTTAATTTCAAGAAGTCGAAATCGCACCTAGTTCAGGGGCGATATTCGGTTACGCTTTCGCTTCACTTACAGGGGCGAAGCTCATTCGAAATAACAAAAAGCAAGGGCAGAAAAATAATGATAGCACACAAGTATTCAGAAACAACGCATACGGCCATGAAACTCGCAAGGGGCGAAGTTTTTCGATTAAAATCGAAAAAGTACGAGCCCCACGGCCTAGGCAAAATGAAGACAAGAGAGCGACATCATAGGACTTTGTCAAGGCGCATTGCATGAGCAAGGACAAAGGGCGGCCAGGGGATGCGCAGTCAGGTCACCCTCGGTGCCGAGAAAAGCCGAGACGAGATGACCGACGAGCACGACCCGACTCCGAGGGGCTCTGTTTGGGTTCATTTTACTAATGAAGGCCACAACCCTTCGAAACAGAGGCCCAATGCTCTTGATAAAGCCCAAATGATGTCCCTCAAGCCCAACGAATCCCATCCGTTGGATGCCAAAGGAATGAGAGGTTAAGGTGAAGGGGGGACCTCTAAGGTTATCCTTTAGGGGTACCTCCTCCACTATAAATACCCCTCATTTCCTCCACTTTAAGGTTAAGTAAGAACTCATATTCACTACTACTTTACAATTTCCTGACTTTCTTGCTATCATTCACCTCGACCGCACCCGAACTGACTTGAGCGTCGGAGGGGCGTCGCTTGGGTAAAACCCGGGCCCCCTTGACTGTTTGTTCCTTGGTTGCAGGACAGGAATTTAGACCCCATCTATCCCAAAACCGAACTCACACCAACAGTACCCTCTGACTACTTAAGTAGGATAATATTAAAATAATATAAAAAAATAATAAAAAGGTGAAAAAAAATTAAAAACTAATGGTAGTTGTGGTAACTTCATGTTTTTACGTGAGATGTTGCTGTAGTGTAGTCTATACCTCTCTCATCTTCAATTTTAGTTATTTAATTTAATTTTTTTAATGATTTTTTAATATTGTCTCTCAAATACTAATATTCTCCATGAATGAGCAGTTGTGAGTTTATTTCAATTTGATGAGCATGAGAGGTGTTTTAATTGAGTAATTGTTTAAAACGATGTGCATGATTTATGAAAGATATTTTTATTAAGTCTTGTTTTACATTTGACGATGAGCATGGAAGGTAATTTTATTGAGCATTTCTGCTATATTTGATGATCATGTAAGTATTTTTGTTGAGTATGTAATCTCCAATACTTTTTTCAAATCTATATCTTCAATATAAAGTTATATATTGTTCACCTTCTGATGTTTATATGGCATGGTAGAGATTATAAACACAATTTTTTTAACGAAAGGGGAAGAAGAAGAAATGAGATGTTTTTTGCCCCTTAAAAAAAGGGGGAAAAAACAGTCATACTCCAATATTTAGCATACTCTGTTTTAATTTTTCTCAACTTATTAATTTTAACAGTTTCTTTATTTATTTATTTATTATAATTTATTTATATGAGAGAGGGGTACAAGAAAATCATATACCCCCAGGGTACCATATAAGAATTGTATCCGCTCTCCTTAATTATAGCAAACTAATGTTTGACCGCCATCCTATGGTCTTACGGCCAACTAAACATATCCACCCCATAGAAACGGAAAATAAATAAATAAATAAACAAACTGAATTCAACTACACCGCGTATGCAGTGCACTTGGTTTTCTTTTATTTCTTCTCCCTTAACATACTTTAGACTAAACTGTTATTACAATTTGTCTAAAGCCAATTACATCATACTTTCCCGAATGATTAAGGTTGGCCAAGTGATTAATAAATTAATCTACATGGGGGTTGTTCTTAAACATAGTTAGCTTATTATGACATTACGCCATGCCTGTTATGCATGTAATTGGTTAAGGGGGAATAAATTCATGGGGGATTTATTAGGAGGGATTGATTAGGGGGGTAATAATTCCTTGATATGAAGGTTTGGTACACTAAGGTAATCATTAGGGGGGTAATCCTTGCATATGTTTGGTTAGTGGGTAATATTTACCCAACAAAAAACTGAATTTGACATTCATAAGATATTTTTTGGCAAAAAAAAAATCAAGCGTAGCACACATACAAGGTCCAGAGTACTGTCATGAACAAAATTTCATAATAACAAGGATAATTGCTGCGTAACACAAGAATTCTGTAGGCAAGAATTACAAAATGCTCCAATTCATAAGGTCAGAGTATTGTCATGAACAAAATTTTCTTTCCTGCTGGTGCACACATACAACATTCTCGCAGAAGCAAAAAAAAAAAAAAGAGTAGCAGCTGCCACATACAGCATTCTCGCAAATGCCCAACAATAGCAAACATAAGACTATTCTCAACATTTGAAGGCTATTATACAAATCAGAAGGCTACCTCTTTGCCTAACGTTAATCCAAGTATTATACCTATTTTCTACTCATGACCATAGCCAAAAAGTTGTACTTCTCATCTTCATCAGTCAAGTCTCGGAATATAGCAGCATCATTCTCGGTCATATCCATAAGCAAAGTAAGAATGCTCGACCTGGAAATACCTTGAACCTTTCCTAAGCTAGCTCTTCACGCAAACCAACCTTATGATTCTTTGGCCCTTCGAGCATTGCAGCAAAAAAAGATATTTGAGCATTACTATGCTTGATCATGGTTCCCATTAATGTTTCAAAACTCTTTTGCATATTCTGAATCTCCTTGTTCTTACGCAACTTCTTCTTACTTGGTTGCTTGGAACTACTTTCTCCGCTTCTCTTACTAGTTTCCGATCCCTCTGTTGAAACATCACCAAGTTGCACATCTTGCTCCCCATCTTCACTCACCTCCTTCATGACTTCTTGATCATCTTCTTGATCATCACTATCAAGAGGCATACTGCTCTTAGTACTAGTGGCTCTATCTCTCGCATATATTTCCTCCATGGCATCAAACAACGGGAATGACTTTCGATACAAGCCTTTAGCATCTTTGTGGCTCTGCGAGACAAGATCATAAAAAAAAAAACGAACATAAGTTAGGCATATGCTGAGCGACAAACATATAAACATGGGCATGAGAAAACTGTCACTATAATACATGGTCACCAAACAGAGTATTTTCAATGAGTATCAGCAGATGAGTAACAACCGTTATTATAGCATAAAGTTTCCTTGTCTGCTAGAGTTCCTTTGATCTATGTTTTTTTTTACTGCTTTATATAAGAGATGTTCTACAAAATTATGAAGCTAAAAGAAAGTATATGTCTAAAAATGGTTTAGAACAAGTAAAACTGCGGCTTTTGTCAAGAAGGTCGGCCTGCCCAAAATTATCTAGCTAGTTGAAAAATAGACCAGTGTAGAAAACACAAGTCCGAAAAAAAAATGTTTACAGTATAGTGTAATGCTGATAGTTACTGTACTGGTTTAGCTTGATGGGTCATTATACTACTAAAAGCATCACAAGTTCACAATAAACTAGCTTTTACACAGGTACACATAACATATATGACAAACTACAATGTGCCTTAAACTAAAAATTTAGAAGGAATTATGAGCAAATTAACGAAATCCTGAGCAATTTAATGCATAATGTTAACACCTCTTTTGCAATCAGACACCTTTTTTGCAATCAAACAAAAAGCAGCAGTCTTTTACATGGATTACTTGGCATGAAATTTACAGGAATCAGTGAATGTATACTGATGCAATATGCTAAAATTACTCTATCATGATCATATCACTTTCCAATTCCAACTTATATTCTGAACATTAAAAGCAGACCCATTGTAGCATTGTATGCAGTAGATTGAAACCAGAGTTAAGTTTCACTACCTCTAATACTAGTTAATTATGAAGGACCAATCGAGGGGACATAGTCAACATGTATAAAATCCCTACGACATTTCCAGCTATCGAACTTTTCACAAGCAAGCTTGTCTCTCCACTTCGTCCACGAGCTCGAGGTATCAATAACATGGATATACTCCTCATCACCTTCCATAACTTGTGCACCATATTCTGTGTCTAGTAAAGGCTCAAGTGGATCAAATCTCATTTCCCGACGAATAAGGTTATGAAGAAGTACACAAGCGCTAATAATATCCGCATGTGTATCCTTCAAGCTACTGTTCCTAAGGATTCCTCATCTCATTTTTAACAAACCAAAGCACCTTTCTATTACATTTCTGGCGCACTAATGCTTCATGTTAAAAAACTCTTTGAAATTATTTGGTAGACGACCATCTTTCCTGTTGGTACCACTTTGTGGTTGGGCCATAGCCCTTAGTAAAGTAAACCTTAGTAAAGGCCCATGTCATGCAAAAAGCCTCCTTTAAGGACAACCCTTGGATGAATGGGGAATAAAGGGTCAAGATGGAGTGGGGAAACCTAGGATTATTCCTAGGTCCCCCTCTGTCATTATAAATACTCCCTTTATGACCCATCAAAATCAGGTTCTTACACACATTCCCAAAATTCTGACATTCCATTCTCTGATTATTCTCTTGATTTGTGCAATAAAGGCTCTCTTTGTCTTATTTGCCACCCCTTCTCGAGCCCTTTGACTGACTTGAGCGTCGGAGGGGCGACGCCTGGTGAAAATCGGACTCCCTTTTGTGCAGGTACCTCGCGGGCCGAGCCGAACAACTGTCCTTCGAAGAACTCACATCCAACAAGTGGCGCCGTCTCTGGGGACAATTCGCAGGTCGAATCGTTCGAGAGTACCCGAGTCAGAAGTAAGCCGAGAAGAGATGGCACCGAGAGGCCGACCCGCACGATCGAGAGGGGCCGTAGCGAGCGAGACTCCCATCCTGGGACCCGCTGACCCTAATCCCTCGCGTCCTGGCGCCCCCGGCGAGGGCACGTCAAGGGTGCTCGAGGACGAGCGGTCAGCGCCCCGAGAAGGAGCACAGCCGCATCCCGAGGAGAACATAGAGGTATACGACGAGGAGTATGAGGAAGAAGTGATGGAGAGTAGGGCACGTCCTCGAAGCCCGAGCCAAGCTTAAAGAGCAGGCCGAGAGGCAGAGCCAGATGAGCGAGCGGATGGCCGAGTTGGAGAAACGAATGGCCGCTCATGCTGTGACCCCTGCTGCCGAAGCGGTGCCCGCTTCGAGCAAGCATAAGAGAGGCCCTCGGAAGACCCCCTCTCAGCGAACGGCGGCGGCCGTTCAGAAGATCAAGGCGATCTATGACAAGCATCACCCCCGAACTGAGTTGAGAGATACCATCAATACCCTAAAGCGAACGAGAGAGGAAGTGGAGGCGACCCAGGCCTCGCGAAGAAAGCACCAGGAGGTCGGGGCGAAAGACAAGGGAAAGGGAGTCTTGGTCGAGGAGGAGCCCGCCCGAGGACGAGCCTAGACCCTCGAAGAACGCCCCCGAGGAAGTGCAAGGAGGTCGCACTCTCCTCGTAGGAGGTCCCACGCGCCTAAGCCTTCCAGAAGCGCGGCCCGAGAAGTCGACTCGGATAGTTCGAGCGATGAATCGGAGTCTGCTTCGGAAAGCGAGGCCAATTCGAGGCACCATTCCCATAGGTCGCATCGAACCAAGAGAACGTTCACTGCCGATTCACCTTTTGCGAGGTGGATCTTGGAGGCCGAGAGGGTGCCTAGGGTTAAGAAGCCCAAGATGACTGAGTACAACGGGGTCGAGGACCCGTTCGACCATATCTCTTCGTACATGCACAATATTGGTTATATGACCGAGGATGAGGCGACCATTTGCCGGCTGTTCCTAACCACGCTAACCGGTATTGCTCAACGGTGGTTCGATAAATTGCCACCGGGCTGAAGAAGAAGTTTACTGGGCACTTTGTGACCAGTAAAACGAGGAAGAAGACGCCGATCCACTTGACGGCGGTAAAGCAGGGAGACAAGGAGTCCCTCGATGATTATATCCAAAGATTCCGCTCGACTGCCAGGCACATTGCCAACCTGACCGACGAGATGGGTGTAAGTGCACTGGTGCATGGCATGGCCGAGGGAAAATGCAAGTACGACTTGGTGAAGCGAGAGGCCAAGACGCTCGAGCAGGCGTACAAGCGAGCGGCCGCTCACATCAATGCCGCCCTTGTGAATCGGTCGGGATATGGCGAGCCCTCAGCCTCTCGGATCCGACCCCAGGATCGACTCGGACCCCCAGTGCACAACAAGAAACCGTACCGGTTCAACACCTCGCTCAGGACTGTGTTCATGGCGATCAAGGAGTCGGACCAGTTAAGGGCTCCTCGACCCATGACGCAGGACGATCGGAGGAATATGGGAGCATTTTGTAAGTACCATATGGAGAATGGCCATGCCACAGCGAGCTGCAAAGACCTCGAGGAGGCGCTCGATAGACTGGCTGATAATGGACTGCTTAACCGATACCTGAAGCGTCTGAGGGGCCAAAGGGATCGGTACAAGCAGAACAATCAAAGAGGCGCTCGTGGTGGCGGCCAAGCAGGAAATGGAGCCAGGGCTCGCAGCCCTGGCGTAATTAATACAATCTCGGGAGGCTTCGCTAGCGGAGGACCGAGCCGCCGTGGTCGAAAGACCAATTGGAGGCTCTTCGTCAACTCGGTCGCGATGAAGCTCCCTGAGATCAAAATCCCAACCATGACAATTCAGCAGTCGGATGTGAAGAATGTTCGGACACCTCATGATGATCCTGTAGTGATCACCATGCAGGTGGCCAATAAGCAAGTGAGGAGGTCCTTGGTGGACACGGGCTCGTCGGTGGATATAATGACTTACGAATGCCTTCGGAAGCTGAAGTACACAGCGAAGGATATCACACCGTTTCGCGAGCCGATAGTCGCCTTCGGAGGGCAAACCATCTACCCGATGGGGACAATTCGCCTCCCAGGAGGTATTGGCCAAGGAGCCGACATGAGGCGAGCCCATGTTGAATTCGTCATCATTGACATACCATGTGCTTACAACATTGTGGTGGGGCGACCCCTACTGAATGATATTGCAGGGCTAGTTTTTCCATTGGGTCTGTTGATGTTGTACGTCACAGATGATGGCCGAGCCGCGATCGTCCGAGCCGACCAAAAGGTTGCTCGCGAGTGCTATCACGCTGGACTCAGGCCTCCCATGGTAAACCCCAGCGAAGCGCTCGAGGAGAGCGAACCCCCCACCAAGAAGAGAAAGAAGGAGGAGAGCCCGGCGAAGGCCGTGGCTGAAAGTTTTTCTGTTGAGACCATCGATGCGAGGCATGGCCTCGAGGGACCCACCCAACCCTTTGAAGAGACTGAGGATGTGGCATTGGAAGAGGACAGAGCCGACCGAACGGTTCGAGTGGGCAAGGCCCTCGAACCAGAGGTTAAGGCCCCTCTCGTGTCCCTGTTGAGAGAATTTAAGGATGTGTTCGCGTTCGCTGTGGAGGAGATGTCGGGGCTCGACCCCGCAGTCATTACACACAAGCTGAACGCTGATCCATCGAAGAAGCCTGTCCACCAGAATCAGAGGCATTTCGGCTCGGAGCGAGCCAATGCAATTAAGGAAGAGGTCAACCGACTGCTCAGGGCTCGGTACATTGAGAAATGCACGTACCCGGTTTGGCTTTCTAACGTGGTGTTGGTTAAGAAGCCGAACGGGTCGTGGAGAATGTGCGTCGACTTCACAAATCTGAACAAGGCATGCCCGAAGGACGGTCAGCCGTTGCCTCAAATGGATCAGTTGGTAGATTCCACTTCGGGGCACGAACTCCTGAGCTTCATGGATGCATATGCGGGATACCATCAGGTCCCGATGGCCGAGGAGGACCGAGCCAAGACCGCCTTCATCACACCGCTCGGAGTGTATATGTATCGAGTGATGCCGTTCGGACTAAAGAACGCCGGAGCCACGTTCCAGAGGCTGGTAAACCAGTTGTTCAAGGAACAGATTGGAAAGAACATGGAGGCCTATGTTGATGATCTTATTGTTAAGAGCGTCCGAACCGGCGATCACCATAAGGATCTGCGAGAGACCTTTGAGACATTAAGAAAGTATGGGATGAAGCTGAACCCAAAGAAGTGTGCCTTCGGGGTGACGACAGGGAAGTGCCTCGGGTTCCTCGTGAGCCAGAGGGGCATCGATGCGAACCCTGAGAAAATTAAAGCTATCATGGATATGCCTTCTCCAAAGAACGTTAAGGATGTGCAACGATTAACGGGGTGCGTAGCAGCCCTCGGACGCTTCATTGCGAAGTTGGCCGACCAATGCCTCTCGTTCTTCACCGCTCTCAAAAAGAAGAAGAATTTTGAGTGGGATGAGCAGGCCGAGAAGTCGTTCCAGGAACTGAAGGAGTACCTCGTCAACATTCCGAAGATATCTGTGCCTCGGGAGAAAGAGGATTTGTACTTATACCTGTCGGCGAATGAGCAGGCGGTCGGGGCCGTGTTGGTTGTAGAGCGCGAGAAGGTCCAGAGCCCTGTTTATTATGTGAGTCATGCCCTCGCAGGGGCCGAGCTGAGGTACCCCCCGCTCGAGAAACTCGCTCTGGCCTTGCTCATTGCGAGCCGCCGCCTCCGACCATATTTTCAGAGCCACAAAGTCATTGTGCGAACCAATTATCCCTTAGAGAAGATTTTGAACCACCTGGATGGGAATGGAAGGTTGCCTCGATGGGCATGCGAGCTGAAAAGCCATGGCATCGAATACGAGCCGAGACGCCGCCTCGCAGGGCACGCATTGTCCGACTTTGTAGTCGAGGCCGCCTTCAACGGGCCGGAAGGACCGATGAAGGAGCAGTGGACGTTGTATGTAGACGGCTCGTCGAATTCGGCTGGAAGCGGAGCCGGTATGATCGTCATACTCCCCGGTGGGGAGAGGATGGAATACGCACTCCGCTTCGGCTTCGAGGCAACCATTAACGGGGCTGAGTACGAAGCCCTGGTCGCAGGGATTCAAATGTGCCAGGCGGCAGGGGCCACCGTTGTGAAGGCATTCTCCGACTCGGCTATAGTGGTGAACCAGATTAATGACAAGTTTGAGGCGAAGGACCACATGGCCGAGTACAAGGACAAGGTCCGAGGCCTTATCAAGAAGCTCGCTCACTTTAAAATCGAGCAAATACCTCGGTCCGAGAACCAGCAGGCGGACGCCTTGGCTCGACTGGCCAGTTCCGGCCTCGCTCAGCGACCGACTGATATATGGCTATTTTGGTCCCTTTTCCTGTGTAAATAATGCACCCCGTTCCCCAATTTGTGATGTTCTTATAGCTTATTTCCCGTCATTTTCATGTGTATGCTCATCTCGGTTCAATTTGGTGTTGTTTTGTAAAGTCTTGTATATCTCCTATTTTGCACAAGAAATCGGGTTCTGCGGTTCGTAGTTTTGCTTTTGTAGGTCCCCTACGGAGCGTCTTGGAGCGGAACCCGATGTTTTGGAGAGTCGAGGTGTGGGAAAAGAGCCTTGGAGCGGGACACGAGGCGCAAAGTACGAGGAAAAGGGAGAAATAGGAGGAGAAAATGAGGTGCACTCGGCAACCCACTCGCCGAGTGCTTGGCCGAGCAGGGGAGCACTCGCCGAGCAGACATCCACTCGGCCGAGCGGATGAGGCCACTCGCCGAGTGGATATATCCACTCGGCGAGCGACTGGCCGAGTGGATGCGATTTTCGCCCCCTTGTACACGTTTTCTCGTCTTGTCCTTTTGTGCAACTATAAAAGGCCACCTACCCTAATTGTGTAGCCACTTTTCATTATTCTAGATTTTTCTTAGGTGTTTTCAAAAGGGGGGATTTTAGAATTCTCTCTCTCTCCTAGTTTTGTAACTTTGGTTTCTCCACCATTTCAATTTGTTCAAGATTTTGTCAACAATTCTCAAGTTCTATTAATAATATAATTCAAGTTTTATTTCATTCATCTCATCTCTTAATTACTTTATTTGGGTAACTAATCTCTCTCTCTTTTATTTATTGCAATTTATTTTGTTTATATTGTTGTTAATCCATGCTTATTAGTTGATTAGTCATATTTGTCTTCCAAGTTTGCATCTTTATCTAATTCTCATGCTTAGTAACATGTTTAGTGTTATGTTAATTGTGATTAGTGTTAGTTTAAGCATGTGTGAGTAGTTTTCTTGGCTAGGGGTGAGGTTTATGGGTTAAAGTTGTGAACTTTATGGTTAGAGGGGTTGTCTAATGGTTATTATTTGAAAAACATGCTACTTTATCACCAAGTTTAATGTTTTAACGATTTTGTAAATATAGATGACGATCTATTTTACTTATTATTGCGTTTTAATCAACATGGGAGACTTGAGATTGAAATTGGCTAATTAAACTTGGGATTATTGATTAATTGCATGGAAATGAATTAATTAGTAATTAGGCTTTGGTTAGTTGCTTGAGAAAGAATTAACCCTACTATTTTGCCTTGATAATTTGTTAGTGTGCATGTTTAGGCTCAATTCAACCTCTCTAAACTAAAGGTATCAACTTTATACCAATAAATCTCTCTAACCCCTAGCGTTTGTCTATTATCGTCTAAATTTGCGTGTTAGTTTAATTAATTACTAGTTCGTGTGTTTAAATCGTCGATTAGTAGAAATTAGATAATAGATTAGACTATATCTTCGATTATTGATTTGATTATACTAAAATTGGGACATTATTGATAGACAATTGCCCTCCGTCCTCGTGGATTCGACCCTAGCTATACTAGGATGATTAGCCATGCTGGAAACTAGTTTTAGGCGTGTCACCGACCAAGGGTTGTTAAGTGGGAACTGTTGCCGTTTAGAAGCATTGATCGGACCGCTACTGTGCTGGTCCTCGATCGGAGTCCCGAATGGATGAAACCGCTGCTGGCCTATCTGAAGGACGGAGAGCTTCCGAGCGATCCGAAGGAGGCAAAGAAAGTAGAGAAGAGGGCCGAGTGGTTCACACTGGTCGGCGGCGAGCTGTACAAGAAGGGGTATGTCCACCCATACCTAAAATGTGTCGATCTAGTCGAGGGGAAGTACCTCTTAAAGGAAATCCACTTCGGTGAGTGTGGGGGCCACATAGGGGCTCGGGCAACGGCTTCGAAAGCGTTGCGAGCCGGATTTTTCTGGCCGACCATGCAGACTGACGCGACCGAACTTATCAAGCATTGCCACAAATGCCAACGGTTCGGGCCGATTAGCAAGAGGCCTCCCACCCAGCTCAAACCCATTTCGACACCACTACCGTTCGCAAGATGGGAATTAGATATCCTCGGACCCTTCCCAAAGAGCTTCTCTCAGAAGAAGTTTATCATTGTGGCCGTCGACTACTTCACCAAGTGGGTCGAGGCCGAGCCACTGGAGAGGATCACCGACCGGGATGTGATGAATTTCGTATGGAGGAACATCATTACTAAATTTGGGGTCCCTCGAATGTTCACATTTGACAACGGGTCACAATTTGATAGTGATGATTTCAAGGACTACTGCGCAGAATACAGCATCCAAACTTGCTACACCTCGGTCGCATACCCACAGGCGAACGGACAAGCTGAGTCCTCGAACAAGATAATCTTGCATGGGTTGCGAACCATGGTCGAAGGGAAGAAAGGAAACTGGGTGGAGGAGTTACCAGGGGTCCTATGGGCGCTTCGCACCACAACGAAGCGAGCCACAGGTGAGACCCCCTTCCAGCTAGTGTACGGTTCGGATGCCGTATTACCGATCGAATGCGAGGCCAAGTCTGTTCGCATAAGTTCCTACGAGCCCGAGGAGAACGAAGTCGAGCTGCGAGCCGCGCTTGACCTTCTCCCCGAGTGCCGAGGGAATGCACTCCTGAGAGCCGAAAGGCAGAAGCAACAGATGGCTAAAGCATTCAATCGCATGGTTCGACCAAGGAAGTTGGAGGTAGGAGATATGGTCCTTCGAAATGCAAAGGCTACAGGCAAGAAGATCCCTGGAGGGAAGTTGAAGGATAAGTGGGAAGGCCCATACCTGGTGGTCGAACAGGTTAAGGAGGGCACTTTCCGACTGAGCACCCTGGAAGGAGAGATGGTGAAAAGGCCATGGAACCTCTACAACCTCAAAAAATACTATCCTTAGCGTCGTTTTGTTATCCCAAGTTGGGGCTCGCATGTTGCGAAGCGTTTTCATATATTTTTGTTTATCAGTGGGCCGAGGGCCAAATGTTGTATTTATTTTGAGTATCAATCAATGAAAGGCCGAGCGCCACAGTGTTAGCCAACCGCCTCGACAGAATGCAAGGCAATCCGAGTACAGTCCCAAAAAGGGAAGACACTCGAACCGCGTTAAAAACGCGAGACAAGAGCGCAATCGCTCGTATGGGAATGCACTTGAAATGTGCGCATTGTAGCCCCTCGAAACGAGGCGAGCCGAGTGCAGTTGCCCGTACGAGAAGTCGCTCAAGGCATTTTTTGTCGAAGACAAGAGTCTATAAATTGCCCTACCAAGGTCAAAAGCATTGTTAGATATAACAACCGCTCGGAGTGGGTTGAAGTTGCCCCACCTTGGTAGCGACACGCTTTCCCAACTAGGGCTCGCGTCGAATAAAAGTTCAGCAGAGAACATATTCGGCTACGAAGGATGAGATCCCGTAGCACCTTAAACTTCAACTCGGGTAAGGAGGCTTGTGCGAGGCCTCCCCTCGAAGGCCGAACACCAAAAGGCTTCGACCGAGTGCATGCGCTCGCTTCTCGCGCAGAAGCGGGACACACGAACATGGCAACTTAGCCGAAAAATGCGTCATCCTTGAGAGGAGTCGAATGCCTTCGCCGTTAAAGCAGCGAGCCCTTAACTCCGAAGAGGCATTCGCCTCGAGGGCGAGACCACTCGTGGATGACTAAAGTGGACATTAAAACTATATACAAGTTATACGGAAAAGTCGCATTAATTAAAGTAAAGCGCTCGGAGCCAAACACCCTGGAAAATGGGCGGCTCCGAACGAGATTGTTAGTGAAATAGACGGAAAATAAAATTGTATGATTACAAGGCTAAACAGCCCAGTTGAAATTCAAATTATCAAGTGTTGGTGTTGGTGGCAGGTCCCTCGGCAGGTGTGGTGAAGTCGAAGGCCTCAGGCAGCTCAAACAGCTCCTTCTTTGCATTCGCCTCCTCAGCTGCGGCAGCCGCCTCGAGCGCCTCGATGTCCTCCTCCTCATTGAGCTCACCTTCCTCGGTAGACGCATCGGCTTCGGCCTCGTTATGTTTGTCGAGCTCCGAGCGGTAGGAGTCTTCGAACTCCTTCCGGTCGAGCTCGAAGTCATCTCTGCCTTCGACGATCTTCACCAGCGCCGACCAACCCAGCTGCAGGCCCAGCTCGATCCCCTTCTGCTTCGCAGCTGCCTTGTCCAAGTTGCTGAGATATTGATAGCCCTTGGAAGACAGGAAGGTCGAGACCGCCGAACAGGCTCGCTTCGCCCAAAGCACTACTACAAAAACAACTATAGACATCAGTGGATAGACATGGGCCTTTCTGAAAACTGATGTGTTTAAGAGACTTGTGGCAATTTTGCAATTTTAACAAACTAATAGACGTGGGGTGTTTTCAAAAAACTGATGTCTATTCAATAGACATGGGACTTTTTCAAAGACCGATGTCTATTCGATATACATAAACATCATATTTTTATAAAATCCCATGTCTATTCATTTTCACAATTTTTCCAGAAAATCTCGTACAAGTATTTGGTCTTAGACGATATAAAAGAAAACAATTAATAACCCATGTCTATTGTACAACCAACCCTAATATTTACTTTGCCCCCTTCATAAATCACAACTTAGTAATAACATCTTATTTCTCTCTTTCTTCTCCATTTCTTATTCTTCTCTCGGTCATATATCTGCCTCCCATCTAAGATCTTTTAACTCTATTGCTCTCACACTTCAACACCACTTCCCTATTGGTAATGGGGCTGCTAAATTGAAGTAAAAACATCAATTTTTATTTGTTTACTTTTTTTGTTACAATCAAAATACCCTTGCGTGATATGGGTAGATCTCACTCTCTCTTTTCCTTTGACATGATTAAGGTATGCGTTTGTTTCTTAATTTTTTGCAGTTGTATTTGTTTTATAATTTTTACCAATTTCTCATATTCTTTTCTGTTTGAAGAAATAAGGGTAAACTGCTTCAGATCAGGCACGCTTTTTCCGTCAAACTTCTCTTGAAATTAAAGGTATCCGACTCTAGTATCATGTTTTTGAACTTTGTTATTTATGGGATTTGTAGATCTAAAGTTCTGTTGGGTTGTTCATGAAGACGAAATTAGCCTATGAAATCAAAATCTTATATTGTTTTTTTTGCAGCTCCGAATCACACCATTGTAGGTAGCACTGAGAAGATGTTGATATTGAAGGCTTGAATCAATACAGTAATTGAAGACGACGATTCTGTGATGTTTTTTTTTTCCTATATCTTGTCTCTTTTATGAACTACTTTTCGAGATCTAATTTCAGATCTTAGATTTTTTTTTTAAGTAACTTAGTTTATTTGTAAAGTTGTGTAGTCTCATTTGAGCACACATAGTATGTATAGATTGCTTTTTGATCTTCATTCGTTAATATATTGTCAAATATCTTTCATTTGATTCATCCCCAATTCATATTAGCTTTGCGCAAAGTGAAAACGTACAATTTTTTTTTTTTTAATATTTAAGCCAAGAATAGACATGGGATTTCCAGCAAAACCGATGTCTAAAGCTCCATATAGACATGGGTTTTCTGAAAATATCCGACGTCTATTCAAGCAATAGACATCAGATTTTGAGAAAAAACCCATGTCTATGATTTTAAACCACATGGGACTTAAGTCCGACGTCTATCCCACTGGAATAGATGTCACTCAACTTAACGTCAATCACAAAACCCATGTCTATACCTAAAAAAGTCCGACGTCTATTTAGCCTTTTGTAGTAGTGAAGAGAGGCATGGCTGGATGCGTTGACCAGCTTAAGACTTAGTTGGTCTGCATCGGCCTTTGCCCTCTCAAGCTCGGCAGCGAGTGAGGTCGCCTTTGCATCAGCCGCAGACATCGCAGCAACGGCCTTCTCGTTCTGCTCATGGCAGTCAGCTACATTGTTCTTTGCCTCGGCCAACTCCTGTTCGAGCTCCCCCCTCGCCGTTTCAGCCTCCTTCAGCTTCGCCTCGGCCGCGAGACACTTCTCCCTCCAGGACCCTCCCTCGTTTTGCTGAGTGAGGTGCAGCTCGCCTTGGCACATAAGGACGGTCGCCTAAGGAAAAAAGAAGTTAGAAAATGGAACAAGAAAGAGAAAATCTCGAGGAACAAGCCGAGCGAGGTCAAGGGATACCTGCATCATCTGCGAGACAGCTCGCTGAGCCCAGTCTGGGCAGAAAGGAAAATCCCGAGCCGTGTCGTGCACCGCCGCTGCGACCCTTGACAAGTCAGGAAGGAGAGGCGCTGTTAACTCCTCGAGCTGAGCCACTACATCAGCAAGTAACCCAGAGTTAGAAAGGTCCCGTTCGGATTCTATTAATAGTTGTTCGAACTCCTCTAAAGTCTTACAGGTTTGGGTAGCCGGGCCACCGACATCCAGCCTCTTCGCAGCCGATGTCTCACCCTCGTCGAGAGGTCTTTTCCCTTGACGCCGAGCCTGAAAGAAGCATGTTGGTTAGACGTTATTAAGATATGTTTGGAATACCAAAAGAAAGAGAAGTTACCTCAGCCTCCTCGCCTTCAGAAGACGAAAGGGTAACCGCCTCGAAGCCAGCCGAGGTCGGCTCCCGAAAGACGACACCCGAGGTCCTCTGCCTCGGAACGGTCTTCGAACCGGTCCCAACCGGTGCATGCACGCTGACTGGAGTCGCTCGCAGAGGCGGCTCCGAAGAAGTACGGGATGGCGTCGCATGGGGAGTGCGAGGGGTCGAGCCAGAAGGCGGAGGACGAGGCGACTGTGTCGCCCGCTCACCAGTTGAGCGACCCCCAGTCGATCGGACCCGCTCGTCCTGAGGAGGAGGCTGAGCAGTTGGTGCTTGAGCCGCTTCACGCTGGCTTCGCGAACTCTGCTTCCGAGCCCTCTGAGCCATCAGACGGTTGAGGTTCGGCATGCTTTTATGCCAGTAGTGAAGCTGCCTCGACACCTGGTCACTAAGACGCACTGCAAGAAAAGAAAGGGTGATTAATAATTCGAAGCAACAAGGTAAAAAGCGAGACAAACGCTACACGAGACATACACTCCTCCTCTCTCGTTTCGGGAAGGATTAAGCCCGAATGCGCGAGCCACAGGTATTGGTTCAACATTTCCTCGCTCGGGACCCAGGTGAGGTCCTCGAGCTCTGGGTTCAGTTTTTGATAGAAGTATGCAGCATAACCCTCTTCCGCGTCGCTAAGCCGCGGAAGAGAGTTGTTCCCCTGGCGTGAGCCAGAGGACCGAAGAGGTACTCGGATCCTGTCACTGAGTGGCGAGCCGTTGGCGGTGGTCAGCCAATAGAACCTATTTTTCCACTCGGGCCCCTTCCCAGGCTTCGGAGGGTGAGTCACTATGCTGTATGCACCGGTATGGCCGCGCACGGCGAAGTTCTTAAATCCCCATTGGTCATTGGAGATATTGTGCAGATAACGGAACAGGTTGAGAGATATCGGTATCCGAGCGCACCGACAGGTCATCACAAAACCCGAAAGGGTAATGTGGGCGTTGATGGTGAGCTCTGATGGGCAGATACCATAATGGTTGTATAATTTTTCTAAAAAAGGATTAAAGGGCACCCGAAACCCGTAGGCGAAGGCCTGCGCGTACACCGCGAGGCAGTTCCTCGGCAGTTCGGAGCAGACAGAGCCCTCATCTGGGACGACCAGCACGAGTGGGTCTTGAATATGGTTCGCCTCACAAAAAGCCCGAACTACTTCAGGCGTCTGAGACTGACGCCAGATCGGGTCGATTATCGAGGTGGTGAAGGTGTTGTTTGTGACTCGGACGGCCGCTCGGGGACGGATATCTTCGGGCGGATCCTGCGAGGGGTAAACAACCGAGTTAGGCATGTAGGCATTTCGAGCCATCCTCGGGTCGGTCATACCCCCCAAGTGAACCCGAAGCGTCTGCTTGGTCCGCGCCATCTGAGAAAAAGAGAGAAGGTAGTTATGGACTCGCTGTGTGCGAGCCGTTACCCCTCACTAACTCCGATGACGGATATGCAACACCCGACCCGACGGGTCGACAAAAGTCGAAAAAAATCGAAGGATCGATGCGAGAGAAGCGAATCGGTGCGAAGGGTGGACCGCTTCTCAATCGCCGACCTCGGAACCGAGCGGATCGGTCGGGTGTTATCTGGGTTCCCAATCCCAGAACGCTCGGCTGGCATCTTTTGCCGCCGGAGCGGGACCGACAGCCCGAAACCGTCACCGGACAAGTAAAACGACAACGGCGACAACGGAAACAAATCGGGAAAAAGTAGAAAAACAAGGCGGAAAAGAAGAACTTACCGGAAACGTAGTCGGAGTAGCGAAAAAGGAGAAAGTCGAAGGAAGTCGAGGGAAAAGGTCGCCGGAAAAGGAGGATCTTCGACTCGGAAAGCGGCTCGCAAGTGGCTCGGAAGACGGCTCGGTGCTGTGGTGATTTACGGAGAAAAACTTTGGAAAATGAAAGTGAAATTGAAAATGAAAGTGAAAATGATTGAAGTGAAACCCCCTATTTATAGGGAGGTGAAGTCGGGGGCAAATTGGTAAAAACGCATATTTTTACACAACTTCCCAAACGCCGTCAGTCATCATTACGGCACAGGAGACGAAAAGTTTTCGCGTGTTCCCGAGGTTGCTTTTGCGGGAATCTAGGGACGGTTGGCATAGGAAACTGTTCAAATTTCTGCCAACTCCCGAGAATGATAATTGCAACATTTAAATTTTGAAATTTTCGAAATTCGAGTTTCGTTAAATTCAAAATTTAATTACAGGCAATAATTCCGGGAAATAAAGATTACGAGCACCGAGCCAGGGGCTCTTATTATGGCGAACGACCCATCCCCTCGGAAAGGGTGAAATTTTCGAGCTCTCCCAGGCGAGGGATCGAGGACTCGAAAAGGGTGAAATTTTCGAACAAGTTCTTGGTTCGAGCCATCACTCCCTCGGAAAGGGTTAAATTTTCGAGCTCTCCCAGGCGAGGGATCGATGACTCGAAAAGGGTGAAATTTTCGAACAAGTTCTTGGTTCGAGCCATCACTCCCTCGGAAAGGGTGAAATTTTCGAGCTCTCCCAGGCGAGGGATCGAGGACTCGAAAAGGGTGAAATTTTCGAACAAGTTCTTGGTTCGAGCCATCACTCCCTCGGAAAGGGTGAAATTTTCGAGCTCTCCCAGGCGAGGGATCGAGGACTCGAAAAGGGTGAAATTTTCGAACAAGTTCTTGGTTCGAGCCATCACTCCCTCGGAAAGGGTGAAATTTTCGAGCTCTCCCAGGCGAGGGATCGAGCACTCGAAAAGGGTGAAATTTTCGAACAAGTTCTTCGTTCGAGTCATCACTCCCTCGGAAAGGGTGAAATTTTCGAGCTCTCCCAGGCGAGCGATCGACGACTCGAAAAGGGTGAAATTTTCGAGCAAGTTATCCGTTCGAGTCGTCACCCCCTCGCTAAGGGACGCTATATCAGAGAAGAAAGCAGCGCCTCGAAGGGGCACGACTGCATGACATGGCTTTACCAAGGTCCAAAATGTACACCTTGATAAAGGGCGGCCAGGGGTCTTACCCTGGTCATCCCCGATGAGTCCGCCTTTGCTGACAGCGAGGGGCGCGACCAAGATCCGAAGGGCTTTGTTGGTACCACTTTGTGGTTGGGCCATAGCCCTTAATAAAGTAAACCTTAGTAAAGGCCCATGTCATGCAAAAAGCCTCCTTTAACGACAGCCCTTGGATGGATGGAGAATAAAGGGTCAAGATGGAGTGGGGAAACCTAGGATTATTCCTAGGTCCCCCTCTGTGATTATAAATACCCCCTTTATGACCCATCAAAATCAGGTTCTTACACACATTCCCAAAATTCTGACATTCCATTCTCTGATTATTCTCTTGATTTGTGCAATAAAGGCTCTCGTTGTCTTATTAGTCACCCCTTCTCGAGCCCTTTGACTGACTTGAGCGTCGGAGGGGCGACGCCTGGTGAAAACCGGGCTCCCTTTTGTGCAGGTACCTCGCGGGCCGAGCCGAGCAACTGTCCTTCGAAGAACTCACATCCAACATTTCCATTCATTGAGGTGATATCTTTGGCCTCTATATGGAGCAAGAAATCTTTCACCATTCGTAAAACCAGCATCAACAAGGTAATAAAATCCACGGAGAACTTTAAATGGGTTAGAGGTCATCATGGGCCGGGCCGGGCTTTTCTTCCGGGCCTAATCGGTCGGCCCAAGCCCGGCCCATTCGGGCCAAAGCGGGCTCATTCGGGCTTTAAAAAGAAAATCGCGTATTACCTAATTTATACGTTTTTGATCACTTTACTCATTAATATTATCTACTACTTGCATATTTAGTCAATTATAAATTATTATACATTTTTAAAGAGGTTTTTGATGTTATTTTCATAATTTACAATATTTTATCTTATTACTAGTAATTTTTTTATTATTTTAATATGTTTTATGCACTACATTTACCCTAATGTTGCTACATTAATAATTTAATTACCAAATTCGTCATTATCCGACATCATTTACACTATTTTGCATAACTAGGTTTATAAAGTTAAAAAAAATTGCGTTTATTTCTAAAAGCGGGCCGGGCCGGGCCAATTTTCGGGCCACGAGCTCGGCCCAAGCCCGGCACATATTATTGCGCTTTTTCGGGCCGGGAAAAATCGGGCATTCAGGCCTAGTTGGTCGGCCCAAACCCGGAAAAAAAGTCGGGTCGGCCTTTCCGGCCTGGGCCATTTGATCAGCTCTAAAATAGGTGTCTCCTACTAACAGCATATTGGAGGATTCTCCCATCAGCGGCTGAACCTTCCCACCCCGGTAATCCATAGGTAAACTCCATATCTTTGGTACAAGCCGCAAAAACGTTTGTAGCTATATCTCCTTTTCTTGTACGGTATTTGGGTTTTTCATGAAGAGAAACCCTTAACTTGATAAAGGTACAGTCTAAAGCTCCCAAGCAATTCTTAAACCATTTCCACCTCGCATCCATGCTATCCTCTTCAATGGGCTTAGGAGTCTTTATTAAATTCTTATACAAACGTAAAACGGCTCTCAAAACCTGACGAAAGTTCCTACTTACAGTTTCTTTCGATCTTTTCAAACGTCACAATCATTCGTTGTTTCAGGTCATGTGCTAATATATTGAGAAATATAGCTACCCTTCCTTCCAAGAACATATTTTTTAACTCTTTTAAATGACCATGAGATCGAATCAACCCACACAGCACATCAAACGTAAATCTATCCATCCTAAGTTGATCCAGGCAACTCAAATCAAAATTAAGAAAACTCATTCAAGTTGTCTACTTCTTTACTCATGGTTCATTTAGCCAAATGAGTAGTTTTCTTACGAGGTACCTTCATTGTTTCTAATATAGCTATCATAAAATAACAAAGACACATCACCATCATGTCCCTCACCCTAATATACCAAATAAGCCCAATAATAGCTTTTTCCTTTCGTGACAGTAGTAATCTACGCGCCATAGCTGCACATAGACCATAAAATTAGCTATGTACACAGGGATTAACCACTCAGCACTTAGGCTTAGCAATCCGGCTTGTCGAAAACCAAGACAACAAACACCATACCATATTTGCATCCAAATTAGCATAGGAGGTCAGGAAAGGCATGTATTCTAACTAAAGTCGACATCTTTTTCGATTTCGACCAAATTCTCCATGAAAACCCATATTAAACATGCAAGCTCAAGGGTCAAACCACTTAACTACACAAATTTCAGATTATTCAGTACAAAATCTGCTCAATCAATTTCTCAATTCCAACAATATTTGCAATTAACAGATAAATCTTCAAGAAGCAAACATAACCTATAATTATAAATCGAAAGCAACAATCACATACTTATAAAGTTTACATCTTTTTGCAAACCTAGCTTGTTACTCGTCTTCAAATCAAAACCCAAATAAGAATTCAGAAACATTAATCAAAACAATCAAAACTTTAATCTAGAAAAACATTCACAACAATCAAAACCCAAATCAGAAATTTCACGGTTTCAATCAACACAAACAAAAAGCCCAGATCAAAATTAACAACAAAACATAGATCAAAACTAACAACAAAACCCAGCTCAAAATTAACGATAAAACCCAGATTCAAACACATCTTCATCTAAAATCAATGGAGAAGAAAAAGAAGAATGGAGGAGGGAGAGGAGAGAGAAAATGAAACAAACCAGAGCAAAATGCTTGTTCGATTAATGAAGATGTGACTCGGATGTAGCGTAGAGGAGAAGCAGCAAGCAGGAGAGGTGTAGAGGAGATGCGTAGAGGAGAAGCTTGATGTATCGCGTAACGGAGAAGCTGATGTGTCGCGTAGAGGAGAAGCAAGAGAGGAGGAGAGAGAAATGATTTTTGGGCCTGAAAGATCTACACGGGTAATAATTCCTGGGGTGTATGATCCGGTAATGCATTACCCCCATTTGGGGGTAATGATTTCGGGCCCAAATTTTTTTCTTTCAATCGAAACTTGCAAAAAGGCATGTACTCATTACTCCCTTAATTATTCAGGCCCATTCCCCCCCAATCCAGGCATGCCCTTAAAGTAAGTCACATAAGGAAAGATGTGACCCTTTTAATAATGCCGGGATCTATAAATGCCCGTACATAATAATTAATATATACTTTAGTCGTGACATATAAAAGTTACGTGGTGACTCTTAAACATCACAAAGTGATATGAAGAATAGCGTTTTGTAAATGTTAAACGAGAACCGTTCGAACAAATTAGCCACCCTTATAAACAAAGTAGTCATTAGATGTAAACGAGATATCTACTCCTAGTAATTGATAGCTATATATTTAGTGATCCTTAAATGTCTTAAGATCGAGTGACTTACAAGTTTACAAGAGTTACTTAGTAGCCTATGTATGAGTAGAGTATTAATTATAATTCATGACCTATATACACTAAATAGTAACCCATATTGATATAAATAAAGTAGTAATCCTTGTAAACAATTGTAGTTGTTTATTATTACCTTAGACCAAATCAATGAACAGCGTTAATAATTACCACATTATCAATCATATTAGTTGCAAAGAAATGAGTAGATTTATGAAATATAACTCAATATAATTAATGAACAGAGTAGATGATCTTTTAACATGATTACATGATCTACGGTAGGGTAGATATTTAATCTTTTATGATACTATACGTTACTTGTTGAAGACCTTATAATGATTTGATTTGTTGAGGATTACTCATTTCGATAACGCTGTGTTCGTTAACTTCTCTATAACAAAAAAAATAATTAAAATTAACAAACATTTAAAATACATAAGTAAATAAAAGTAATTTGCTATGACTAACATAAATTGGAGCAGCAGATAACAATTTCCAAAAAAATTGAGTCGTACTCTATTATTACAAACGCGGCCGACAAGGCGACCATCACTTCTGGCTCAAAAGAAATAATAAAACAAAAAAAAACACATTTCCCAGCTTTCTTACCGCTTCTCTGGATTCGAATCATCTCACCAGCTACGGTGAGACGCCCCTCTGCAAACAACACTTCACTCTTCGCAACTAGTCCGAGCCCAGCCCACTTCCCCTTGGATCAATGGCGCCATCACCGGAGCTTTCCAGCTTTCCACCTATTCCACTTCTCCCTCATCCACTCCGGGACAACCCAAAGCCCCATTGATCTCTACCATCCGTGTCCACCACAAAGGCCTAATCCAACTCCTAATGCTCTCTGCCAAACAAAGTAAATCAAAAGAGAAAAACAAATAAATTTGAATTTGACAATTGAAGCAAATAAGCCCAGAAAATCGGGTCAAAAATGCTCCCAAAGATTCGAGCATGGTGGTGGCGGTGGTCGCATCAACAACCCATAACTCTTTTGCTTCTTGGTGAGTCCAAATTTTGTAGAAGTTAATTATAAAAAATACGATTATCATGGTATTCCTAAAATTTTGGGGGATATATTTGATGAGTTGGAAGAAATTTATTCAATTTGGGTTAAGATTTGATTTATTCATATTATAGGGATTTTGGATCATAACACCTGTTCCGTCGAGAACGCCCCTCTGATCAATCGCACGAAAGCTGGAAGGCGCCTACTCGATGTGAGCCCCACACACCTTCCAATAATCTTTCAGGTTAGAACTCAGAGTGCGAGTCCTTTGCAGCACGATTTTTGTTTTTGTAAATTCGAAAGTTACCACCTCTATGTGCTTTGATAGTGAAGCAGAGTAGAAAACAAGAGAAAGGGTTACCTTCTACTAGAAGGTAAACCTTAAGAATTGCAGTTGGCGTTGTTCAACTATATTAGCAATCTGTAGCCACCCCACTTCCTTCAATTAATCAAAATTTTCCTTTTAAAAAAATATAATTTCCCTAGAGAGTCTGAACATATAAATGCAATAAAAAGATATATTCAAATCAAACCAAAAGATATAACTTTCCTCGTAGGCCACCTTTAGTGTTCGGACTTACATGAAACAGCAATAAGAAAAAAAAAATAGTAACAAGATGAAAAAATTTAGCAACAAAAGATCTGTGAAACAATAACTGAAAACTATAAATAAACAGCAACTGCAGGCCAGAAAGAACATCTTTTCTCATTAGAAAAGAACATACTTGACCCACTTTTTAGTCGGTTCAGGGATGCCTAAATATTCCGTGTTGTTGTACTTGCTTCCTAAAAGCTTCACAAATGATTTGAAGCGCTCTACGCGCATTTTTTTCAACCTACAAGCAGAGGAGGATATTAATATGCAAAAACTTTAATTAAACTACATTCAAATAAAATAAAAGTTGTTGCCTCTTACAGTGTATGCGATCTCGCCCCATTGTGTATTCTTCAATGCCTCAATATATTTTAAGACATACATGCCACTGTCAAACCTAGAGTAGATAATAAATTTTATCAATGAGAAATGACGAGGTTTCATATCTTTACAATAAAAATACTGAAAAAGGTGAAATACCCATTTTCTTGTTTGTGTGTACTCGGCATATCGAATGAAAAGTGGGCAAAGTCATTGAAAATCGACCCAAGTGAGGATTTGTTCCAAACAACTTGGCAGCCTTAGATACCTTTGATAAGAAATACAAAAGTTTTTGGACTTGTATCAAATCACACATGAATTCATATTTGTTTTCATTATAAATGTAAATTTTTTTTAAGACAACTAATAGTACTCATAAGGAACTTACGACATCTAGAACGAGACTCATTCGTATAGTTGACGTAGCCGATGAGTCCAATAAATACCACCGTTTTTAGGTTCTATTGATGACAACCAACAACCAATGTTCTTCGCCAGTATCATATATAAGCATGTAAACCTACATTAAAACCATATTTATCAATAGTGAATTACTCGTATCATTAGTAATCTCGTGAATAATATTTATATGCTATTCTTTTAATAAGAGACGAACCTGTTGAATGTAACTAGTGTCTTCAAGAATAAAGGTTTCGACAATCATTCTCCAAGCAGAATCAGTAGGCCGACGCTTAGTTCCAAAAATAGGACAGACTCTTGTCACAAACAGTGGCGGATACATGGGGGTACATAGGGGTACAACTGTACCCCATAGCTTCTGGCAAAAGTCAGAATATATCTAAAAGTATGGCTTTAAATTCATAATTTGATAGATAGCTCAGTGAGAAAGATGCATCTAACTCTTCTTAGAAATCCCTGGTTCGAAACCTGATACTCCCATTTTCATTTTTTTCATTTTAACAAGTTATATTACTTGGGCCTTAGTCATTTGGGCTACTAAATGTGGTCGGAATCATAACAAAAACCTTATTTTGTACCTAATTGATGCCAAAAAATTTCAAATGGGCTAAATCCGCTACAAAAATATGTTGAATCAATTTAGTAAGTGGGAAAATAATTTTGCTCTTTTTCACGTTTTCGCGGTTTTTACTAACAAATTATATATGCTCTTCTCAGAAAATTTTCGCACCCTATAACTCGAATTCCTCCGCCATTGGTCACAAACTCCTTTAAAAGTAATTTGATAACATATAGTGTGTAAAATTACAATGGTACTAAGTACATTTTAAGAAAAGTAAAGAATAAAATGTAGGCTTTATATATGACATAATTACCTGAAACTGGAGTGGCAAGTATAGCCTATGAGTGTGCTTCTCCAATGCTTTCAAGTGTAAGTCATACAAGTACACATCAATATCCTTCAATGGCAATATTTTTTTTTAGTCAAATTAGGTTAATAAAGATAAAATTTAAGGTTATGTAGTGCTACATACAAAAGTTGAGAGTTCATTGTCCTTGAGGAATGAAAGAGCTTGTTCTGCTGTCAAAATGTTGGAACCTCCATCATGCTTATATGCAAAATCATCTTTGTCCTCCCACTTAAATAACTTGTCACATGCTTTAATTTCGCATTTCATTAAACATGCCTTACATCGATCCAACAATACATCAACTAATAATCACTCAATCTGCACATTAAATCATATGGCTTGATTGAATAACAAAATAATGCTTTATACTATCTCCATTCATATCCAATTTTCCTGGTTTCCCTTTCGGGGAATTCAAATCCATTCTTCCTGTTTCTAAAAGTAGTAATTTTACATTGCCCAAAGTGTCCTTATAGAATCTACATATTTACAATGCTGACATTAATCAGCCTACCTGATCACTCAAGTCAAAAACTATTAACACATCTAATTTAAAATTAATATCTAATGATTCCCTCCAAAAATAAGACCCAACTACCCCAAATTTCCCGTACTTTTCATTCATCACCCATATACTCCCACCAAACTTTCTATTCTCTCTCCTCATTCATACGGCTTCACACTCTTTCTCCCTTTCCTCCTTCATCCTCATAAATCATTTTTACCTTTCATATTCTCTCTCCTCATAACTCAAAACCTTAGATCTGGGATTTCTCCCTCTCTAAAATCTCTAAATTATTGCCTAAAATCTCTCTCATTGTTGTAATGGATCGTTTTTTAGATGATTCAGCGTCGCAATCTCCTTATCCCTCCACGTATATTGTGCCTGATTCTCTTGAACCATGGGATTTAGGCACCCAAGTGGCTGAAACCCATATTTCTGACATGCCTAACGATTTTTATGGTGATGAGCTGCCTTACTCTTGCTTTGAGGATGATGAAGGCGAGGACGACCCACGCGCTTGGGTTCCCCTCAGGCCACAACCCGATGGTAGATTGAATTAGTGGTTGCGTCACTTGTCGTCGCCTCCTAAGCGCAGCAACCGCCGCCTTAATCGCCGGATCAACCGTTACCTGATTCAACTTAGTGAGATGGGCATGCTCCTGAAAACAAGGATCTATTCGAGTTGATCTACAAATATCTTCCATCATTCAGAGATTCTTATCCTCCTAAAAGAGGGAGGTCCAATTCTTAATCTTCCAACTCTCTTTATCTTCTTAGTCGACTGTTATCTGTGATTATGATTGACTTTTTTTTTTATTTTTTCCTTTAAAAAAAATTATTTTATTTTTCGTTGATGTAATTTGGTGATTGTATTTTGTTTGATCTTGTTATACTCCGTATTGTGTTTGTTGGTTGGTGTGTGTGATTGTTGTGTCTTTTGGTATGTGTTTCCATGACGATATTCTAATTCATGTTTAATATCTGTCTCATACCATCCTTGCTTTGGCCACACCGCTTGTGTATTTTGTCCTGATAAGTTGTCGTATTGTGACCTTGTACACTCGATGAGGGTCTAACCTGAGAGTGTTTTTGTGTCTTTCGTTCATATCCAACCTTTCTGTTTTTGTGAAACTCGATGACGGTCTAACCTGAGAGTGCGTGCCACTTACTCGATCGTCAATTGATATTGTCACCACATCGTCGCATTTAGGTGTTGTGTGTCTGGGGGCATATCTATTGGACATGAAATGGTTATGGCCACCACATGCTCACACTTTGTGTGTTTGGAGGCTTAGCTTTTTCATTATCACTCGGTGATGATAACTCTTTTATATGAGTATGAATCTGAGAGTGATATAGGCTCGCACACATGAACATAGTCATTATAATGAGTTTGCACCTTCAAATGTGGAGATTTTCAAATTAACCCAAAATATTTCCATTGTATATATGGCACTGCATTGATAATGTTTTTTTTTTTTTTTTTTTTTTTTTTTTTTTTGACAATGTTTTAAATACAACTGAATTAAAAGCAAGAACTTATGAGGTATTACACAAAGCCGGCTTTGTCGGGCTTGTAAAGAACTTGCCAGGATCAAAACCGGAACCTCCTAGATTAAACAACGTAAAAGGACTAAAGAAAAATGCGAAGGCCTTGAGCTTCTTAAACGGGACCAAGGGGATTTGGTTGGGGCATAATAATTTTCTTTTTGCCCCACAAAGAGGGCGGGTTTCGGAGAAGCGCTTCGGCCGCTTACGGAAGTGTAGACCAAATTTTCGACGGAACAAAGAATTCCTGGTAAACTTCCGCGGCACTGCACAAAAGGCAAACATTACAGGGGAAGAGAATACTACCTTACACGTTGATGCAGGGGAGGATAGAGCATCACTCATAGTGTTATCCTCGAAAAGCGGGGCATCAAGAGTTGGCGAAGTCGTATCTGCCACATTTGAGGCAGCTGGAGCACAAGGAGCCTCCTCCAAACCTGAAGGAGACATGGGAGCCACTGCTTCCCCCGAGGCGTAGTCGAGGGGGGCTTCCGTCATGATATGATTTTGGGTGGTAATAGCGCGGACACGCATTGATAATGTTTACATTACTAAACATGTTTTACATGTAACACCTCACAAAAGAGAAAACATGTTTAAAAAGTAAACATCCCAAAAAGATTTGCAGCCATAAACTTGAATATGCCTTCACTTGACTTCAATCTGCGATTGATGTTATAGTTTTCGACAAATGCGCCTTCAAAACAGTAACTTCAGTTTTGAACCCAAAAAATTGTTGTTGTATGACACCCTTTCTATGGGTAACCTAAGGCTGCCATGATGCTTGAATTACCATTAATTTGACCAGCTTGCATGAGATGATGAATTATTTCCCTTACTAGATGCTCATCCATTACTAAGTCAACGGGAAGTTGCCCAATATTCTCCAACTGATCCTTACCCATGTGTGGTAGTGGGAAATCATTGTGCCCCTTTCTTTTCATGATTTCTATCATGACATTTTGATGACTAAGGAAAATGTAGTTTAACTTGTGAGGTAAGTAATTTTCAAAGGCTGTATGAACCATCTCAACTAAATTCTCCACATTCCTTGCTGGCATTTTAGACTGTATTGTCTAAGCCAGTGATATGCGGCTTTGCATTGTCTTGTTGTATGTAAATGTTCTTGCTCAAATGCGGCGCTGGCCACTTGCTCTTGATTGCGGGTATGACATTTTCTATGAGCATTTGCCTTATAATGATTGTCGTGACTTGTGCGCATGCCTTTAACTTGAGTGTACCAGCGGGCCTGTTTTTGCTTCCCTTCTGTGCTGGTACCCACGATGTGAAAGACCAAAAACCTAATTTGCCATCAAAAATAATTTCATGATTTGGGCCAAATATTGGTCCGTTAACTGCACACATGAACATCACTTTCGTAATGAATCGTTTGTTTTGACATTCTTTGTGTGGAACTTCCTCCCCCTCCACAATGTAGTATTTCTCAAATACTTTTGTGAGGTAAAACCACTTTTCATCGATGTGTATTGTGTTTGTCATAGAGGAAAACTTAATTCCCCTTGATTGTTGTTCAACATAAAGCTTGTTGAGACAAAATTGCAACCTTTGCAACTTGTGAGACTCCTCTAATGATGGATAAACTGGGTATGTGTGCTGTCTCAAAATTCTGCTTTTGACCCATTTGTGGACTGTACCAACAACAACACCAAGTTGTGTGGGCAAGAGCAAGCATGGTGGTCCTATCGGACTTGGGCAAAGCTTTAATCTGCTATAGTGGAGGCTTGATAACTTTCATGTTTGTGTTGTCAAACCTTAGACGTTTTGTGTTCAAACTCTCACCTATCTTCATTTGTTTCTTGCACCGCATAGTTTCGAGATGGTCCTCGGAGTCACGCCATACTTCAAGGCAGCTTCTTCCATTCTTCCATACTCTGGACGCAACTTAATGTTATGTTCGAGCAAGAATTCAACAATATCTTTCCTCTTATCTTCGGTTAACCACTTGAATACCACCATTTTTTTGGATTCACAAACCTTTGTAATTAAACTGTATAATTGAACTTTGTAGTTGGATTGACTGCCCCCCCCCCCCCTCTCCCCAATGCATGGTTTTCTTAAGGGAGACAGATTTCTCCCATGTCTCCCTTTGTTTTTCTGAAATGAAAAAAAGCTTCCCCATATCTGCTTTCTCTCTCCTGAATATTGTGTTTGGTGGGGAATTCAATATCTGGCCAAATTTTAAAATTGGCATTTTGGGTGGGAAATGAAAATTTCACCTAACTGATGTGGCGCCATTCAAAAAGCAAACCCATGTGCAATTTGGTGGGGGAGTTTGAAAAGAGAGGGAAATGTTAAGAAAAGCAGAAATTAATCCAACTTTGATTAAGCAAGTACCCCATGTGGGTTGGGTGAGGTTTATTATTAAAGAAATGTTGCCTAAAACTTTGTGCAAAAGTCAACTGGAATATTGAATATGAATGAAGGGAATATAATATGAGAAGTGTATAGTAGAATAGAAGTGATTAATAGTGATACTATCATCGAATAAGTGTACATGTTCAAAACTCAGCGTTAAATTATTGTATCAAGTGCAGCACTAGCTTGCTCACAAAATCCTTGTTCCTTTTAAACAAAACATAACAAACTATTAGGCCATTTCATGGTTAATCTAGAGATTTTAGATAGATGATATGATCTTATTAGCTACTGCTTGCATTTAAATTATCCAAATTTAAAAAGAAAATTTAAATAATGATGGTTCATACCTTCTCATCGTGTTCATCACACTCAATCGACAATTCTTTTAGTTTTTCTTTTGCCCAGTCTATTCTTCGTGGTAACAAGCATGGACTTCTTTTTCGGAGGAGTAACAACACTAACCTTGTCATCCAAACATTTAAGACCGAGAAATGTGCAGACTTGTTTAGTGGGCTTCTCTTCGATGATTTTGTTGGCTCCCTCAATAAAGTCATCTAAATTCGAGCACTAGTAGCTATTATCTCATCAATCATTTTTGCAGCATAAGAATTGAATTTGGAAAAAAAAAATTGAATTAAAATGACGAGGTAGAGAGTATGAGATGGTAGGGTTGTTAATTAATGATGTGTTCATTTTAATGAAGTGGTGTTAATGGCGTAGCAGAATTTGTTACAATTCTCTTGCAGTCCTTCTTCAACCTCTCCCACGCTTTGTTTTTTTCTTTTAAGTCTCTAGCGTGTTCTCCAGTAGTTATAACTTTAATTTTATTTTTATTTTTTTTCTCTTTTTAGAGGTTAAATCGTTTATCTATTGGTTGCTTTATTTCTAATTTATTTATTTTCCTAAAGAATCAATTCAAAACGTAAATCACTTACAAATCACGTCACAATGAAGACTCAGGCTAAAAAAACACCATTCATGTCCACCACCAAACATTATGGCAATGGAAAACTCGGGTATTTCAAATTATGCAGCAATGGTGGAATCTCTGAGTGTGAATGTAGATATGTCGTCGGATCAGACGCCTACTATAGGCATGATTTTTGATAGCGGAGCGGAGTTTGCTAAACTTTGTTTTGACAATGCTTTCAAGTTAGGCTTTTCAATGTTTAAGAGAGATTCTCCATTACTTGACGTGTTTAAAGAAGATGGAGTGACACGGAAAGGAGTATTGGATAAGGAGGCATAATATGACATGTACAAAGAACTTAGATTTGTATGTACTAAGGGAGGCCTAAATCGATCAAAGTGAAGGATCCTCAGTCCCCGGCTATAAATTCTTCATTCATGGAAAAATGAATAAGGTTGGAAAGTTTGAACTGAGGACATGTGATTTGGTTCACAACCGTCCAATGGACCCACCCTGCGGTCGGCTGTTGACTAATTATAAGTTCATCGACGATGCATCATATGAAGAGATGGTGAACAAAGATGATGCTGGTATCGGTCAGAAAAAAAATTATAACCCTTTCGTGGTTGCAAATAAGGGTCCTCATCATCTGACTTTAGATGAACGCAACGTGAGAAATGCTATAAATATTCACCGGCTTGGATCTAGGATATCAGTAGATGCAGTAGCCATGGAGGAGTATTTTGAGAAGATGACCAAGGACAACCGACTTGTGTGTGCCTTTTGGGCCAACGCACGTACAAGGGAAGGCTATAAGGATTTTAGTCTTGTGGTGACATTTGACACGACTTTTTTATGCAACAGGTATTATATGCATTAGCTCTTTATATTGTATTGATATTATATCTGTAATAGGTTTTTTAGATAGATTTTGCACTTCATGAGAGTCAGTAGGATTTTTATATTATTTTAGACTCCTGAAGATTCAGAGAGAGAACAACACATAATTATTTGATCAAAGAAGAAGAAAAGAGGGGGGGGGGGAGTTTAAAACTTTGTTCGTCATTTTTTACTCAGAATTTGATCACGAGTCTCTTTGGCCTTGGTAGTAGGTAAAATTCCATATTCTTTATGGAAATTTTGTAATGTGTTTTTGGGTTCTTGTTTTCCCTGATCATAAATGCTTTTATGCAGGAAAAAAATGAAAAAAAATAGGAACTTTTAATGTTTTGATATAATTTTAGGTTTTTTTTTGTTGCATGATCAATGTGGGTTTTCTGTTGCTAGGGTTGTGACATGTAAATTCGTGTGTTTGTTTGTTTGGTTTGATTGATTGAATGTTTTTTGTTTACTGTGACATTGAATTTTTACATTTCTATTAAAAGTTATGCATTGATTGACTGATTGATAACTGATTTGCTGATAGTTGATTGATTAATGATAGAATTACAGTTTTACTGTGTCAGGAGCTTTTGATTGGTGTCTTCTAATTTGTGCTATAAGAATGGGTGTATAAGACTAGACTTTAGGGAGTACCGAATATTAGAACCTGAGACCTAATGTACTGCCGTAGATACGATAATCTTAATTGCTAGAGGAATGAGTTTGTGTGATTGAAGCTTTATTTTGAGGAATAGAGTTATGAAAATACGATTTTGATCTTATGTAGATGCCCGATTTTATTCCTAACTCTTCACTTTGAAATAAATTAGTCTGGTATAATCTGCTTTAGGAAATGTGTTTTTCATGTCTGTTCGATAAGTGCCTTCTTATGTTGATTTTAAGATGGAAACAAGAGATAAAAGATTAGGGAAAGGATCTTTGATAGTAGCATTAACGCTTTACATTTATCGTATCTCATATTGATCTTTATGTTTGAACCTAGTTATAAGGATCTGAGAAATTTTACTTTGTTAAAACTTCAATTTTGATCGCTGTTTGAATTGGCGGCTTTGATTGAGATATAAATCTTAGTGGTGACGTCTAATGAGGTACCGAGAGTCTTAAAAATGTTTGCAGTTCGTTGTATTACTTTTCTGATAAATATTTGAACAGTTTGCTGTTCGTGAGAGATATTGTAATCATTTCTTGTTGATCCTGCTTGTTTTGTTGAGAGCTTAGGACTTTACTAGGTGTTGGTCCAGAGAAGTATCATTCTAGACAATTTCTCCAGTAAACTATATTACGATGAGTTTTGTTGATGTTCTGTCAAATGTATTGCTGAGCTTGATAGCCTCAGAGTTACTACCGGCAATATCTTGTTTGCATTATTATATTTGCACTAGGCTTTCTAGACATAAAAATGGATTTTGCACTACATGAGAGTCCATAGGATTTTTAGATTATATTAGACTCCTACATTTGTACTTGTTTAGAGGAATTTATATAATACACGTCTAATCTTTTCCTATTGTGCCATATTATTAGGTATGTAATGCCTTTTGCTCCTTTTATTGGTGTTCATCATCAAGGGAAGTCGATGATTCTTGGTGCTGCTTGGATAACCAATGAAGATACGGAATCTTTTGTATCGGTATATAAACAATGGTTAGAATGCATGGGTGAGGCACCAAAAGGCATTATTACTGATCAAGATAAGGCAATAGGCAAGGCGGTTTACTCGTGTTTCCAGATGTGGCACATCCTTGAAAAGGCGTCGAGAAACTTGGGCAGCCATTTAAAGTGGACAGAAATCCATGAGAATTTACATGTTGTGGTGCATGGGTCGATATGATTAGCAAGTTCCGATTAGCGAACAACACTTGGCTTCAGGATACATATGAGATACGGATGCGATAGGCCCTAGGTATTGGAAGAATAGCTTTTGGGCGAGGATGTCCTCGACACAAAGGAGCGAAAGCATGAATCACTTTTTTAAAACATATGTAAGTGCAAATACCGGTCTAAGAAAATTTGTAGAGCAATACGAGATGGCTTTGGTAGATAAAGTTGAAGAGGAGGTGAAAATGAACTTTGCATGTAAGAATGCACCGCTTCCATGTGATGATACTGTCTTAGTGGAGTATATATTCCACAAGGTTTACACTAATGAGAAGTTCAAAGAGGAGAAAGAAGAGATTCGGGGCCTGATACACACAAATGTCACTAAGATAGGAAATGATGGAGCTATCGTATTATATGAACTTATTGAAAAGATACGAAGACCTATATGGAAGGCGACAAGCAAAAACTTTTATGTGACTATAGATAAATAAGCAGGATACTTTACTTGTTCATGCAAGTTGTTTGAGTTTAGAGGCATACTTTGTAGGCACATAGTTCGCATGATAGATTTGGAAGATGTAACGTTCGTACGGGAGAAGTACATCTTAAACTGTTGGAGGAAAGATGTGGTGCAGAGCTATGAGAAAGTGCAAGTTCATAATTGTGATCTAAATGAATCAGTGAGGATAAAAAATGCAATCGAAGTGACTCAGAGGAACAAATACCTTTACAGATTGGCACTGACCAATGAGATACTCTTCACATTTTCAAAGAGAGCACCAACAAACTTCGAGATGAGCTCGAGGCAGTTTTGGGTATAACAAGGACATGGATGTCTGTGCATTGGTTCGACCCTTCTGTTGCGGTTGTGTATGGAGTCAGACGTGTGCGCCCAAAGCATTGTAATCTAAAGCACCTTAAAAGATTTGCAAAGCATGTTGAGGAGGCAACCAAAGATCCTCGTGACAAATTCACCAATGGTAGAAAACCATCAAAGAGAGGGAGACTTCCTTATGAGAAAGGTGGTGGTGGTGGTAGTAGTAGTAGAACAAGGAGAACTCGTACCAAAAGACAAGAAGAAGAAGAAGAAGCCTTAAGAGAAGAGGAAACAATTTTATTAGAAAATGGTGAAACTTTAGCTAGAGTTAAAAAGAGACGCCAAAAATTCAAATCTGTCAACCGCCTCATCTGCCAAAAGAAAAGGGTTGCCAACAAGCAAGATGGAGTTTCTACTTCAAAGACAAAAAGAACTTAGAATGTTACTTCGGAACTTCAGGTTTGATTTTTCTTTATTTAGTAATTTCATTTTAAATACAAATACAACTTTGATAATTTTTTTGAATATCCCGAGATTCACGCTTATTAGTGATGTTTGGGTATTGCAATGGTCTAGAATTCGATGATATTGGTATTGTTATTAGCTTTTCTTGGGTTCCTAGCCCAAAGGTTTCTTCTATGGAGATATTTTACTGCTAAAGTTTTTATGAATTTCAGCGCCTTGACAAGAGAACCAGTTAGGAGAGTTGTGATCATAGTGTATAGTTTTGCTAGTGCAAGCCTAGACATGTGAAACTTTTTAAGATGGTTTGAAGTGAAAGAGTTTGCTTGTTGGAATCTGACTTGTAGAATAAAAAGAAGGGGATACAAAAGGCTAATCAGCCCCTTCGACATGCACAAATAATGACGCCTCTACAAGTGGAGCAATTACTACTCTTTTTTGTTCTCTATTTCTTGATCAACATATATCAGTTTCTATTGCCAAGAGTTAATTCATGCACCACCAAGAACAAACTAATATAGCTAATTTATAATACAACAAATTTAGTGTATGTTTTCCCTTAAATTGGAATATTCGTCAAAAATAAGTTGAATCACGGGGAACAAGTATTCGTAAGCGAGTAAGTGAGTGAGTTAAGTAGTAAGAAAAACTAAATGTTCTCTTTACAATCATATTTGGTGTGTGTATTATTGTAAGTTGTGATCGACTTCAATTAGTTTGTGTAAAAGTATTTTGACTATGTCATAATAATGAAATATGTTCTTTTACTATTTATGCAGAAATGTGACGTCAAGTTTCAATGAGAATGCAATTAATTGTAATGACGATAGTGTGGCTGACATACTAAATGACATCAGTGATACTCGCGGTGCGAATACAAATGGAGATAACGTGGATGTGTCAAATATCAACAAAAAAAATCCAAGGGGCTCAACAAGTCGTAGGACGGGAAAACCACCGAGAATCCCAAAAGCCCGCAATGTAAGTACTGTTGCTAGTGTTGGTAAAAGGAAAAATGAATCTCCATTTTGGGAACATTATATTAGGAAACCTGCTAATAGTGATGTTGTTGCGTGTATATACTGTGGTAAAAAGATTAGTTGTAAGGCTTCAAATGGGACTTCAAGTTTGGGTAATCATCTTAAGAGATGTCCAAACTTACATGCTAACGTAAGAAACAAAAGTTCCCTTAATTTTGAGACTAATACCATTGTTTTTTTTAAGGTAAGAGACTAATACCACTGTTAATGATGATGGTTGTACTCAAACTCTACATGTTCCATCCTTGTGGTGTTTTGATGCTTGGGCTACTAGAAAATCACTTGTTAGAATGGTTATAGTGGATGAACTCCCTTTCACATTTGTAGAACGAGAGGGAAATGGATTGTTTTGCAAGGACTTAAATCCTCAGTTTCAAGTTCCTTCACGATTCACTGTTGCTCGTGATTGCTATGCTCTTTTATTGAGGATAGGAAAAAGTTGCATGCTTTCTTTGAAAAATTGTCTTACTACAGATTGTTGGACGTCGGGTCCAAATCTAGGTTAGAAGTGTTTGACTGCTCATTTTATCGATGATGATTGGAATTTGCATAGAAGAATCCTTATTTTTTTTGTCAAATTCCCGGTCATAGTGAAAAAGTTATTGGTCAATCGATTGAGAAGTGTTTATTGGCATGGAACTTGAAAAACATTTTAGCTGTCACCGTAGACAATGCTAGCTCTAATGATATTGCCGTTGATTACCTCATAAACATGTTCAATAATTCGGAATGCGATGTTATGGATGAGAAATATTTGCATATGTGATGCGCTGCTCATATTTTGAATTTGGTTGTTAGAGATGGTTTGCTTGATATTGCCAAATCAATTCTGAAAGTTCGCACTCTTGTAAAGTATGTGAGGTCTTCCCCTTCTAGGAAAGAAATGTTTAAGGTTGCTGCTGAGAAAATGAAAATAAAGAGTAAAAGTTTAGTTTGTTTATCTATTGAAACTAGATGGAACTCTACTTACTTGATGCTCGAATCTGCTATGAAATTCAAGAAGGCGTTTGATTATATGATGATGAAAGGTTCCACACTTCAAAAAGAAATAAAGAAGATTGATGATTACCTTACAAATGAGGAGTGGAAGCAAGTGTCTTATATTTTGCCCTTTTTAAAGATTTTCTATGATGCCACATTGAAAATGTCTGCTTCTCGTTATGTTACTAGTAATTCTTATGTTGAAGTGATATTTGGTGTTGGTAAAGTGCTCAATGAACATCTTTCTCATGAAAATGAAGGAATTAGTAAAATGGCATGACAAGTGAAGGGCACATATGAAAAGTATTGGTGTAAGATTGAAAATTTGAATTTGCTTATGTTTGTGTCTCTTATCCTTGATCCCAGATGAAAAATCATGTATGTTGAGTGGATGGTCAAAGTTGCATATGGTGCAGATAGATGTGGCCATTTGAGTTTTAACATTAAACACTTTTCTCAAAGATTATTTGAGTTCTATGCTTCTATGGTGGAATTTAAAGAAGGTCCATCTTCTTGTTCGTCTTCCACTCCTACTTCTAACTTGTCTCAAAAGAAGAAAAGTAAAGACGATACTTTTAACTTTGGTGCTCTATTGAGTAATCTCCTTACCTTTTAAATACGGCTAACTCGTGCTACTGTTCCTTCGTGAACAGTGGCATCCAAAACGGCAGCCATTTGCTCTTGAAACGCAGCTTTTCCTGTCAAAACGCAAGCTTTCCTTCACAAAACGCAGGAGCTTTTACTGTTCATTTTCAACAGTAACCGATCGAAGGGCTGAGCTTACCTCTCCACAAGCGCGTTAATCTTCTCCGTTCCTTGCTTATCCATATGCTCCTCTCTCTCCTGCTCTCCTCCTCTTATTCTGGTATCACTTTTAGTCTCATTCTCTCTCCTCAGTCGGTTGGGATCGAAATGGAGGTCACTCAGGTTGGTTTAATTCATCTTTTATGCTATTTTTTTTTTTGTTGATCTACATTTGTGGTGATTCGGGATGTCGATTTGGGGTTTTCTGGGTTTGGTGGATTTACGTTATTACAATCTTATGTTAAGTCTTCTCCATATGTTACTCCTATCGTCATCTGATTAATACAATCGGCTTGAAAAAACGAATTTAAGACGCTTTTGATTTCTTCATTATCATTTGTTTTTTTTTTTTGAAGCTTATTGTTGAAGATTTGGGAGAAATTATGGCATTTGGTGTCAGAGATTCAGGTATGTTTCCTTTCAAAAAATTTTACATGTCAGAATGGGGGCTTTTCTTGTAAGAAATGATGATTTTTAATTGATGGGTAATTTTGATTTTTGATTTTTTTTTGATGAATTTACAGCTGGAGTGATGTATTATGCCCCGAAATTTGGAGAGCATGTACTGGTCCATTGGTGGATATTCCCCGATTAGGAGAAAGAGTGTACTATTTCCCACAAGGTCATATGGAACAAGTAAGTTTTATTTAATTAAAATTGAATTAGATGATGTCTATATAAGTATATATGTTCAATTTTGTGGGATTGTATGATTGTTATTGATAGTTTGATTGTAATTTATTGTGCGATTGTTATCTCCTTCTTCCTCATTTAATTGAATCTGGATTGCAGGCTTATTTATCCTGTCTTGCTTCTTCTTCGATCACGGGTTTCTGGACTTAGTAATTTGATTATGGGGTAAGGTTAATTTTGATATATTCGTTGTTTCGTACTATCCTTATTTCATGTTTTTTATAATTACCATTGACATTTCTGCTTCCCCTCTCATCTTCTTCTACAACCAGGTCGTTGCAATATGTGTATTCTGTGCACAATCGAAGCCAGAAGCTCGTTGATCAAGGTAATCGATTGGTCCTACTTATTTATTTATTTTTCTCTCTCCTGCATGCCTGCTTCTTTACTCTTTGAACACAAATATTCTTTATCTCCTCCTTGTATATCTTATCTTCTGACGAAGTCAATCGATTCTTTGTGACTAGGATGAACAACGTTCAAGTTACTCATTTTTTCAATTAATTTCGATTTCAGTTTGGTTTTGTAATCTTATTTGATTTAGATTTAAATTGGGGTTTGTAATTAGAAATGTGGTTGTGTTGTTGATTTTGGTTGTGTTTTTTCTCGGTTTTCAGGTATCCCGATTATCATTGCGTTTTCCTCTTCCATCCTAATGCTTCAGGGGTGGCTTCAAAGATGATTTTCTTACGATCTTACTTGGTATGCTTTCGCTCCCATAGTTGATATGAATCTGTCTTTTAAAAGGTTGGGTATTTGGTAGATTTCATTGCTGATTCTTTCAACAAGAGACTCCCTGATGGGTTTGCTTGAATTTGTTTATAGAGTTCTTGGTTTGAATTCACTTTTGATAGATAGGAAAAAACATCAGCTTAGTTGTCAAAATAAATAAGAAGATAATCTTGCAGTCCTATGTTGAGAATTTGTTGTCTTAATAAGTTGTGGTTGTGGGGTTCCTCGGCCTCAAAAGGTCTACATTACTTAATAGTGCAATTTAGTGCTCTTTTTGGTTTCTTTACATCATCTTGTCTCTAGAGCCGAGACCATTGTCTGTATCAACTTTGCACTATGACTCATGATTGACCATCGTGGTTGTTATTCAACTTATTCATTTCAGTGCAATTCTTGCAGAATATTATGGTGTCGTACTTGGGGTATCGTCTACAATTTTCTATGGACGTTTAGGTCATGTTTGGAAGAAGGTAGTTTGAGGCCTCCATTTGTACTTTTTTTTAGATGCTTTATATTCTATAGCTGCTACAAAGTTAATTGCTGAGTTGGCCATTAGATGGACTTTGGACCACATATAAACATTATCAACCTACTGGTCATCTTCACATTCTCAGCATTTGAAACCCCCAAATACCTTTGCTAGCAAGATAATTTATGCCTGAAAGGAAGAGAGCTCAATTATGTACATATATCCAATTTGTTTTTTTAAGCAGGAAGATTATCCCCTTTTCAATTTTTTTAGGGTTTAATATTAATTCTGATTTTTTTTTTTCATTTTTGTAGGGTTTAGCTTTCTGGAATTTACCTGCCCGAATCTCGCCAAAGGAAAGGCTAATCGACACCACTCATGCTCGGGTTTTAATTCTAGGTTTGTGATCGGGGTTTTTTTTTTCTTTTTCTTTGGACTGCAATTTCATTTTGTTGATATTGGATTTGTTAGGGGTTTTGTAAATTAGGTTTGGGAATGAAAGGGGGAAATAATTTGTTGGTATAATAGTTTAAGCTGACATTAGGAATAATTGTTGAACCTGATTGTAATGCCATGATCTCTGTTCTCTCTAGCTAATGCTCTTTTGATGTGTTAGATCAAGATTTATCGTTCTCTGTAGCTCTTTGGTATGTTGGTTTTAAATGCTTTACTGCCGTCTATGTTATTTATTTTAGTATTAAAATGTGGTGTACCGATGGATAGGGAGAGTGATATGTGAGATACTGCAGCTTTGGTGTGGAGGTGATGCGGTTCCCACGTGGTGTATATATAATTGGGTTTCATTTCTTCCCAGCTTGGTTTTATAAATTTTCTTTCAAATGTTGCTTTCATTTTGCATACTGATCTCATGGCGTATAATTTGTAATCTATTTGAGTTAGTGCAAACTTATATTTGTTGGACTTTGGTGTTGTCTGCCATGAATATGTTGTATCGGATATTGGAAATGTGGGTATTGACCTCTGATTTGGTTAGTTTGAGGGCAGCATTCTACTGTCTCTTTACTAACTCCTGTGAATTCATCAATTTCTTTCATCTGTTTGGATTGCCTTACTGCTGATTTACGCTTTTTAGTTTGATATATATTATTTCTTCAGTTCTGATTATGTGTGGTTGTAGGGTAAACTGATTACATCTGAACTGAGGAAGCTCAGGGGCTGCTCTTCCCCAACTAATCAACCTCAAAGATGATCACACATCCAGTATGTTTTCGTTTTTATTGATAAATTGGTGCCATGCATGATTGTTTGAGCTTATACGACGCAATGGGTTCAAATTATGTTCTTGAGTTGTTTTTTGCAATTTGATGGCTATTGTTTGCTATGTTAGTGAGCTAGAAAGCTAATTGTCTCGGGTCAGGTCCCCTGGAACTCAAAATGGTTCACCTTTAGAAGTTTCTTGACTGAAATATATGCTCTTGTAGAAACTTTTTGGAATATGTACCCTTATTTTGCTCAATCTGACTATGAAATTTGCAGTGTAGGTCATCTGTTCGGGCACGTCTCACCTGCGTCCATCACATGATCGACACATATTCTCTCATAAAACTTAAATGGCCAGTAAGTCACTATTTGTCGTCGCGGTGCTTGGAACTTCTGGATATCTGGTGTGTATTTATTTCGTATCCTGAATATGAGTCTGGTCCATTATCGTCAAAAAACCTATTTTGGGTAATAAATTTTGGGTGACCTGGGGATTTTGTGAGCATGATGTGTGCCTCTGTCTTGGCCACTGGAAAGTAATAACTGGAACCAAATTTGGTGCACGCTAATGTAGTGAACGAAACATTCAATAGGGTTGTACCAACATAATCTCTTCTTAGGGCATAGTGGTCCGATGCAAGTAGTGTCGAGGATATTTAATTCGTATTTATGGCTGTAATTCCTAATTTCCTATGACTTGATTGTTATATCTGTTTTGTGCAACATACTCCTTCATTTTACATGAATGAGTTGTCAAGTTTGTTTCTATATTTAGCTAATTTCATTGAGCCAAACCTGAAGTGCGTTATATTGGACTTTGATACCATTTGCAATATGTGGCAGGTTTTGTCGCTCACCCGCAACGCAACCTTGATACCATCTGAATCTGTAGCAAGGAATGCTGTCTAGAAGGTGCATCACTGTTTTTTTTTTCTTTTTTGCTAACTGCATCTGGTATAGTACATGATTTGATATGCTGAACATCAGTTTTGTTTTGTTCTCTTGGCGCAAATTTCGAATTTTTTTTCTCTATCAATTTCACTGTCCTAAAATTTCTTCTGTCCATATATTTCTGGGGTTTTCTTTATATTAAGCTCGAATTTATGGAGGGATGGTTGATCTTCCATGCGTTGTTGGGGGATACTTCAAATGTTTTGAGTATTAATGTTTATCAAACGTTCAGCGATGTTTCAGAGTGATCAATTGTTTTTGTTTCTATTGATATCAATCGCCCTTTATAGGCGACTTTACATTCATAAATGAGTGAGAGATGGGTGTGTAGCGTAGGTAAGGGAGACTAGATTTTTTAAGATGGGGGTGGGGTAGAGACTACTTCAATCATTAAAAAGACAAGAAAACATATAAGAAGACATGGTAAGGGATACAGGTGAGGGAGGGAGGATATTAGTGCCGAGTTAAGAGATGAGAATGAATACAAGTCGGGGGAGATAGGAAAGCCAGAGAAAAATATGGGAGAGTTTGGTGAGTCAGTGAGCGAGGGAGAGAAATTAGGTTTTTACAAAGATCATGGAGAACTAGCAGGGTCAGGAAGAGAGATATAGAGGGAGGAATGAGGATAGAGAGATAGAGAAGGCATCATTTTTTCGGTTTTCGTATTTAATTCCCATCATTTTTATGGCTAAACTTTTCTTACCAAACTTGTTTCCTATACTACAATAAAAATTGTTCTTCAACCATCAAAGTTCAAGGAGGAAAACAGTGTGGGGTCACATGAAGAGAAAGCGATCGAGCTGGTTTGGTTCATGCCCTTCATGCAACTCGCCTGCTTTCTCTCTTTATTATTGCTTTTTGTCTTTTCCACGAGCTTGAACTATGATATTTAGTAACGGGGTAGCCGTCGGATGTGCATCGTTTGGATTCTTAGCGTCTAAGAATTCTATGATATGATTACACGTTTAGAGTTTTCGTGGCGATCGTTGGTCACTTAGATTTTTTGATTCCGTTCTACTTCTGGTCATTGCGTTTATTGAATTGATTTGTTCTTATACTCCTTTTCTGATTCTTGTTCACTTACATATAAAAAGAGATTGGCAATCAGTGGGCCGAAGAGGGAGCCTTGGCTGCATTAGCATCAGTTTCTGATCCTTAACAGGTACTATCTGCACCGAAATTCCTTCTAGGAGTTCATTGTATAGTTAGTTTCTAAGATGGCAACTGTAGATAAGGCAATTATAAAACCATTATTCCTCAAAAGCCAAAACTACATTGTGCTTGCCGGGAAATGATTCTGAACATTTACATGTGAATGTACGTCATTTTCTTTGGATTGAATGCGGTGTCAATTGACTTTTAATAAAGTTAGATCTCTGGTACTTCCTATTACTCGGTGATGATATTGGAAGCTGTCATGCTACTCACTGTCAAGAATATAATCGAAAATGTTTGTCTAACTCTTGGCACAGTGATGGCATTAGGTTACTTTTTACTTTATCGAATAAATGAGTTCAATTTTTGAAGAAATAACAAAGAGATCCAATTAGTATGTTATGTCAATGATTAAACTTCTGCAGAATGAAAAATTTGTGTTGATGTGTGCTACATTAACCTAATCACATAACGAGAGTAGACCAGAAAAATGGAATACACCTTCAATCATAGTACCTTTAGTACACCATTGTGTTAGGACCCTTCCCCGGACCCTCGCTTTGTGGGGACGCCAATGTGGACCAGGCTGCCCTTAATTATTCCCTTAGACCCTTAGTCACTGATTCTTGGGGGATACTTCAGATGCTTTGAATGATGGTATTTATCTAACGCTCGTCGATATTTCGGAGCAATAAGTTGTAAATTGTTTCTATTGATGTTGATTAGCCTTTGTTACTTTATTATTGACAGTGTATTGTTCATGAATGCCTGTTTGAAGGGGCCTAAATTGTTTCCGCGTGTTCAAAACTTTTTTTTCAGGTCCTGGGTTTTTCTGGATTGCTCTTAGTTTTGCTTGTTTGTTTTAGTGTAGTAGATTATAGAGAGAAAGAGATATATTTTGGTTGTTGGTTGTGGTTTAATTGAGAAAAGTACCATAAAAATTGGTGGTGGAGCTTTTGCCTTTCTTCTTAATCTTGACTTTATGTCTCTGTCAAGTTTTTCAGATCTGATCCACCGTTATCGCTGGATTATTGGTGAGCTGCTGCTCCAGGATTCTTAAACTGAAGGTAATTGCTTGGAATTCAGTTCATTGAATAGTTTGACCATCAAGTTGCATCAAATCTGTGTTGATTGAGATAATTGTTTGGAATTCAGTTAATTGCTTAGCGAAGACATACAAACATGAATCGTTAAGGCCCCCAGCCTATACTTGCATCTCTCTTATCTTTAACGTCTGTGCTTTTCTATATTCTTTTGTATCGTTCCCTTTTCACTGACTGGCGGGGCTGGGATTTTTGAGAGGGATTTATTGAGCTGGAATTTGGATCATGAATTTTTATGTTTAGTTGTGGTAAATGGCCTTGTGAGCTAGGTGTATTCTGATTTTCAGTTTACAACATTTGTGGATGGTGGTCGCTTTGTCTAGGGGATACGTATGCGTGACTTAGGTAATATACAACAATTTGATGTGCAAAGATCTATTTGTGCTAGACTTATTTGGAGGATACTAAGTCATGTAGTCATCTACTCATAATCCGTGTATATGTTGAGCAAATTAGTTGGAGTCAAATTTTTTATAGGAGGCTTATCATGTATCCGTTTACCTAACTTTTGATAAATGTCCATGAGAGAATGGTAATGCGAGCCATTGAACGGAAGCTTTTCATGTTTTTGTTTAACCAACTTAGGATATACATAAGTTTGTATTTGTCTTTCCCCTACTTGCCATTGCTGGGGGCAGCATTCTCATTGGTATGTCTTATCTATGTCATGGGAGAGGGGAGGGGGGGAGGAGAGAGAGAGGGAGGGAGGGAGAGAGATAATCAATAAAAGAGAGGGAGATACGAACAATGAGCGAGGGAGGGAAATTGGGGGGGGGTGGGAAGATGAGGATAAAACAAAGATAATGGAAGAGAGAGGGGGGATGGAGGGAGAGAGGGGAGGAGATAATCAATAAAAGAGAGGGAGATACGAACAGTGAGCGAGGGAGGGAAATTGTGTGGGGGGGGGAGGATAGGATAAAACAAAGATAATGGAAGAGAGAGAGGGGATGAGATAATCAATAGAAGAGAGAGAGATACGAATGGTGAGCGAGGGAGGGAAATGAAGAATGATCAAACAAAGATAATAGAAGAGAGAGAGGGGGGGAGAGGGGAGGAGATAATCAATAGAAGAGAGGGAGATATGAATGGTGAGCGAGGGAGGGAAATGAAGATTGATCAAAACAATGGAAGAGAGAGAGAGAGAGAGAGAGAGAGAGAGAGAGAGGGAGGGGGAGGGAGGGAGGGATAGAGGGGGGGAGAG